>JAQQSV010006826.1:0-14180 GCA_028646515.1 Pseudochirops corinnae
TTACTGATGATTTGTGTTTGGTTTCTTAGACAGAAGCACTGTCTGCTGAACTATGTTAATTTTGCAGACAGAAGCCTTGTCTGTTGGTCTATCTTGATTTCACAGGCAGAAAGTGAATTGATGATAGTGCTAGCAATTATATCAAAATTTGTGGTAACTCTGCTAAGTTTGATGTGTGTAGTTGGACCAGGGAGCTAGAAACTTTCTACCTGTGAATTCAGGCAAGAGCTGGGAGCATGGAAGAACAACTATGGAGTTTGGAAGTCAGTCTTGAGTAAAGATGTAAGGATCTTCACTTGGGTACTTAGTGCTAGCTGAGAGATTAAGACAATGTCATGTAGGGGTGGAAGCCCTTTGTACTCTTTACATCTTAAGGATGATTGCTCCTCAAGGAGGTTGAGTTAAGGATGATTAGAATCTAGTCTCCAAGATGAAAGAAGACTTTAGATGTGTTCTTTATATTTATTGATTCAGATTGTGACTTACTGAATGATATCTTTTGTTTAAGACTATGTGGCCACCTTAATAGTAAGTTGTTATATGGTTTTGAATGTTGTACTTTGGTTTCTGTGAATGTTTTGCTTAAGTTTATTGCTGAATAAATAGAGTTCACTATACTATGTGATCAGAACCTTAAAGTTATTCCCAGCAGCAGTCCTCAGGAGATCTGCTTGGGCTTGACTTTACAACCAAAAGTTGAAGTCAAGCCTTCCCTAGTTGAAGCTCCAACTGAAGAAGAGGTTTTATATGCCATTAAGACTCCTTTCATGTGGCAAAGCACCTGGTGATGATTCTATTCCAATTGAGATTCACAAGGTAGGGGGCCCACTGCTCATACAAAAACTGACTGAAATTTTCCAGAGTATATGGCAAGAGCAGGCTATCCCCCAGGAGTTCAAGGATGGAGACATTGTCCATCTCTATAAAGGTAAAGGAAATAGATTGTCCTGTGACAATCAGAGGAGTCAGGGCAGGGGTGTGTCTCTCTCTTAGTCTTTGCTTGCAAAATTCTTGCCAGAGCCCTCCTTTATAGGCTGCTCCTTCACCTCGAAGATGTTCATCAACCTGAAAGCCAGTGTGCCTTCAGAAAGAGATGAAGAACAGTTGATAGGGTGTTGCTTCCCAACAATTCCAGAAGAAATACCAGGAGCAGACTGTACACAATGTTTGTAGATCTGACCAAGGCCTTTGATACTATTTGTTGTGAGGGCTTATGGACAATGATGTCAAAATTTGGTGGCCTGGAGAAGTTTATCAGCATTAAACATCAATTTCATGATGGCATGCTTACCTGGCTTCTAGATAATGGACAATGCTCTTGTGCCTTCCCAGTCACCAATGGAGTGAAGCAAGGCTCTGTGCCTCTTCCCATGCTTTTTAGCATCGTGTTTTCAGCTATGTTGTCAAATTCTTTCAAGGAGGATGAACACAGCATCAAGGACAGCTACTGCATCAATGGTAGATTCTTCACTTTGAAAAGGGTACAAGTTAAGACCAAAATGGAGGGAATGGTGCATGATTTTCTGTTTGCAGATGATTGTGCACTCAATGCAGCCTCTGAAGCTGATTTGCAACAAAGTATGAATCAGTTCTCTGCTGCATGTTCTAATTTTGAACTAACAATTAACACCAAGAAAACAGAGGTAATTCATGAAAAGAGACAAAAATATTTAGAAAAACTGCTCTGGTAAGTGGGGTAATAAGTCAATTAATAAAATGTAAAAAGGATTGCCTTGCAGCAGTGAAGACCTGGTTGAGATTACAGAATATAATTTGTAGAGAATCCAGGAAGTACAGTTCATGAGTTTCACCAATCTTCTTTGACAGCAGAAACAAAGGCAGTGGATGGTAGGAATATTTAGAACATAATCTTGGGAGGGCAAAATTTGTGATAGAATAAGGATGCAAAGAATACAAGAGAAGGGGGAGAGTACAGAGTTAAACTGGTTCACCAGGGGATGGGCTGATGGAATGAAATTTGTCTCTGATTTCTGCAGGTAGGAAACACCAGAAGATGTATGGAGGGAGCAGAATGAATGACATCTCTCTGTTCCCTGAAAGGGGGTCCTGAAAGCAGAAAGGGGTCAGCCCCAGAAAGTAGCAAAATGATGGAATGATAGGCTGTAAATCTTCATTGTGCTTAATACAGTTTTCTCTTAAATTCTTAATCTTTGATGATCAACTTCTTCCTTAGGCCCTCTTCTCTTCTGTCCATGCTTCCTCTCTTGGTGACTTCATTAGCTAAAATGGATTTAACAATCATCTCTATTCAAGATGATTCTCAGATTTTTATACCCATCCCTACTGTCCTACCAGCAATTACTTATTGGGTATATTGAAAATAAATTCTTAAGCTCAACATTTCTAAAAGTTAACTCACTATTTTTGTCCACACAGCCACCACTCTTTCAAACTTGACTATTTCTGTCAAGGGTACATCACTCTCCTTCCTGTCATGTAGTATTTCCAGTCACTCCATGACTTCTCAACACTCACTCATGCAACATATCCAATTCATTGATAAATTTTGTCATTTATACTATATCATCTCTTACATCTATCCTCTTCTCTCTATTCACATAATCATTACCTTAGTTTAATTTAACATCACATCTCACTTGTTGATTGAGCAAGTGATTGATTAAGAATCAGAGAATGTTTCTCTGTCACAGTTCATCTAACCCAGTAAGAGACCTAAGATTATAAATATAAAGACAAGTAAGTACTGTAGAGCTCTGAGATCTAAACCTAGTGAAATTTTGATATGTCTTCTAGCTAAATTTTTTGACAGATAGATAAAAATATATTAGATAGTTAAACTTTATAACTTCTTATATACAGAATACATTGAAGAAAAAAACTAAATAGAGATCCAATTTGTTATATGTATGAAAGTATGATACATTGTATGAAGTTCCAGGGGTGGGGAACTTGGGGCCTTGAGGCCACATGTGGCCCTCTAGATCCTCAAGCTCTTTGACTGAATCCAACTTCTACTGAACAAATTTTTATTGAAGAGATTTGCTCTGTGAGGTTTGGATTCAGTTGAAGGGTTGCACTTGGGAGCCTAAAGGGTCACATTTGGCCTAGAGGCCATGGGTTCCCCATCCCTGTATATGCATTTGTTTATATGTATATGTATATACCACAACAACAAAATCTATACTAACTCCATAGTATCTTGAAGTATCTATGAAGAATAGTGATCTGGATTTTGGGGTCTGAAGCCCTAAATTCATATTCTACATTTAATTCTTATTAACTATGGGACTACAGGCAAGATAATTAATCTTTCCAAACCTAGTTTTTTTTTTAATTTATCAAAGTGTGACTCACAATACCTATAATAATTTGGCTTTATTCAATTCTTGTGAGGCTTACATGAGAAAATGCACAAAAAATACTATAAAAACACCAGTTGTTCATACAACAGAATTGTTAGAATAAAACCTAGTACAACAGATTTCTAATCTATCACTATTAAAATTGAATCTGCTAAATGAACCATGGACTTGCATAATATAAGCACAGCCTTTACTATGCTGGAGATGAGATATTTTATTTCTACAGTTTCCCAAATACATTCCTGAGTATTTTTATTTCATTAATTGATACCCTGAAATAATTTCATAATTACAAGTAAGATGATATCTATCTATAAGGTTTTTTTGTGTGTGGAAGACAAATATGTTTTCATGGTATTTGGGTATCCTCAGTTACCATTTATAAACCATAAAAACATTGTGTTATCTTGAAATGGGACCATGGAACATATCACTTTCTCATTAAGGGTGTCTCCATGTCTAAGTGACACTTGCTTATACTTTTCCAGAATTGTCTTTGCAAGATGGTTGGAGTAATTTTAATTTCTTTGAAATTCTTGCCATATGTATACATATATATTAGACTTTTTATGGATTTTCCTAAGTTAGTTTCAAATCTCAAGTTGATTTTTTTCTTGCAGTCCAGGAAGGTCCTGAGACATCTCAGCCGGTCAATTGTTGGGGCATACTCTGGGGATATATAGCAAATTACCTGAGAAAGCTTAATAAGATAATCTTATTACTATAAAATGATATTGTAGTTAAAATACACAGCAGCTTGAATACATGTTGTTCATATCTAAAAGAAAGCTTTCTGAAAAGATTGCTCATAGATGCAAATGCGTATCTCTCTATCCCTCCACATACAGACATTTACAGGCATATGGGTATATTTTTCTGTATATACATATATACACGTATAGTCTATGCATATACCCAAGCATGTATATGCAGGTATATTATATATTGAGGTATTTGTAGGTGCATGTGTGCATGCCCACATACTTATGTATGTGTATATGTATCTGTGCATGCATATATCATGTGCATGTTGCAAGCACGGCTCTAAAGCAAGGACCCTCTTGGTTCAGGTTTGATAGTGGGGCAAAATAAGGTACTCATGAGTTATTCTACATTTAACAAAGATTTATTTTGCCCTTACATAGCAAAGATATGCAACAAGGCCACAGGTGACTCTCTAAGCCCTCAAGTACAGCCCTTTGACTTAATCCAAACTTCACAGAGCAAATCTCCTTAATAAAAGGATTTGTTTATTAAAACTTGGATTCAGTCAAAGGGCTTGAGGACCAGCTTCCCCACCATGCAAAATCATATAATGCATCATGCATTCATACATAAAGCAAATTAGATCTCTATTAAGTTTAATCTATATAATACATATATATCTGTATATACACATACATGTATCAGTATGTGTATATGTATGTAGAGCATTGCCATAAGTGCATAAGCACATGTGTGCCAACAGCTGCATACACACATGTGTATGCATGACAATTAACATACATACAAGTATGTATATCTATGTACATGTTTGTGTTTACATATGTATATGTGTATTTGCAGTTTTGTATCTGTATGTGGATGCAGCTTCAGTGCATCAGTATCTGTAATAGGATACTGACACATTGAAGTATTTGATATATTTTAGCATACTTGCTTTCACTTATGTAAGTGTTTCTTCCATCACATTTACAATGAGAATATCACTATGTTTAGGTCAAAGAACTTTGTGCTAGATCATGGTCTTTCAGTAGGGTCAGAGGTATAAAGATACATGAATTTATTGCTTGACCAGTTTAAAAAAATGATTCATACTGGACTGGCTGTTCTGTGCCTTTCTGCACAAATGCATTATATTACACTTTTTTTTTTTGATTCTCTGGGGTGTTTAAAGACTTTTTGACTTCTCAGGCATGCCAATTGTTCTGTCTCCAAATGGATACTGGCAAAATGACAAAGGACTTCTAAATGGAAACTTTCTTAAAATGCATTAGCAAAAATTTATTACTATTTTCTCCAGCAACATTCTTATCACTTCTGAGATTTCAAACACATTGTCACATTTTAAAATACTAGCAATACATACACATACTCCCTCATAAACATGTTTACAATGCCTCCTTGAGGCATACTTTGTAGTTATTCCAATCAAACACATAGTACTAATGTTATCACTAATATTAATAAGCAACATTTATATTTAACTTTAAAGGTTACAAAACACATTGTACATATAGTCTCATTTTACTTTACAACAACCCTGGGAAGTAGGTGCTGTTATTATCATTTTTGTTTTACAGATGAGGAAACCACAAGACAGAGATCAAGTGACTTTCTCAGGGTCATACAGCTGCTACAATTTCTAAGTCAAGATTTGAACTCAGATTTTCTTGACTCCACTCAATCCACTTTCTTGACTAGCACTCTATCGACTATAGTACTCTTTAAAATAATATACAATTATACTTTGACTACTTCCTGTTGACCATTATGATTCAGGGGATTATACTGTCTGATGTAAAAATTATTTTCATTATTTATATATCAGATACCATTTTTATTACTATCTTGCCCCATTTGGGGAAAAACTGATCTCATAAACATTTCTATGATTAATAACTTTATAAATAGCAACTTACTCTGGAGTATCTATGTAGGAACAGTCAATGATTGAGAGGATTGGGGTGTTCACTGCTACTATCAAGAAGTCAGGTATCTCTAGGGGTGGCTAGGTGGCTCAGTGAATATAGCAGCAACCCTAGTGTCAGGAGGACCTGAGTTCAAATCCAGCCTCAGACACTTAACACTTACTAGCCATGTGGCCTTGGGCAAGTTATTTAACCCCAATTGCTCTCCAAAAAGCAAAAACAAAAAAAGAAAAAGAAAAAAAAAGAAGTCAGGTATCTCTAGATCAGTCACTAAATTGAGGGCAAACTATAATACAAAGTTAAGAACAAGGGTTGGCTCAGGTCAAGATCCCCTGTGGCTTCTGCCTAGTGGTGCCTAGGCAAGCCATTGTTTGTTCTAAATATCTATTTATTTCAAAATTTGCAGATAAGTATTATGGCATAATACTTTACATCTTTTTAAACACTGGCTATGGACCTTCTTAGAAGAGAGTCTTTCTTCTAATATTGCATCATGTGACCATGGAATAATGATATACAATTTCTTAAAATTTTGAAGCCATAGGAAAAACATTTTTCTTGCCAGGAAAAAGAAGTATATTTAGGCAGAATTAACCTTTTTTTTGCATCTCACAAAATTTTGTTATGTGAAGAGCCAAAAGCAGTAAGGGACAAAAAACAATGGTGTTTTTATGTGTGACTTTGGAATTTAGTATGTTAAATGTAAAACTATAACTTATTTAGATAATATTTACATATTTGCCCTCTTAAATTTCTTTTAAGTGTTTTACATTTTTGTCTGAGAATTCAGTATGATGAGTTTAGTTTGAGAGTTCAGTGTAATGAATTTCAAAGAATACAGATTCATTCAGCATTTTAGTAAGTCTGAAATGTGATTAACGTGAAGCAACCAGTGCTTTGTCTCAAGCCAGTAGCATCTTGGAGGTGCTCCTCTAGCCTGCCATTCCTCTGCTTTGTGGAGGACCACATTAACATCATTCCCTCAATCATTATAGACCATGACTCCCTTAGTCTCCAGTTACCTTAATATGACTCTCTCTCTGCCTTGTTCTCACAATACTTGTTAACATTTGTTCCTCTACATTCTCCCCTAGAGATGATTTGTATGTGTGACACACACTATCTGCGGGATAGGTTTCTCCTCTTTCAATACAACCTGTCACCTGCTTTCTGCCATCTACTCTACACCCACCACATTCTTTGTCTCACAACTAAATTTTCCCAGGTTTAGGAATTCCTAAGTATAACTCTGTAGCCAGTTTGTGAGCAGGCCAAAATATAAAAAGTGAAGAAATCATGAACATTATTACAAAATGCAAAAAATACCCTCTTTTTGAAGTAAAAATCTCTTCTATGTGGTCAAGAAAACACCTGTTCAGAAATGAAACCAGAGAAAGAAATTAACAAAACCCCTCTAACCTATTGAGCCCTTAGCTATTACTGTGCCTTCTTTTCAACATTGATTTTCCCATCTGGATTCAAATGACCATCCATACTCTAAATCTTAGAGAGGTTTCCCTTCAAGAATAGCACGTAAGAAATATAGTGATTTTAATAACTTAAAAAAAGTTCTCTTAACATTTATGTTCATTTGTTGATATAGATGCATACAAAGAATGTTTCCACATGCTGGAAATTGTTCTTGTCATTTTGCTTAGAGAACAAAGAAGAAATGTGTAATTCAGTAACTAATTTTCAAAGAACATTAAGCTACAACATATACAATAATACTTCCTCAGAGTTCATGGAATCATAGATGTCATACTGTCCACATCCCAAAGTCACTAAATTATACATATATTTTGACATACCCTTTACCTTCCCAGACCATCGCCAAATGGCAAAGAGATTATAGAAAGAGAGGAAAAGACCTACATGTAGAAAATATTTTAGCGTCAGCTTTTGTATCAAATAATGGCAGAAAAAGTAAGTGCCACTCACTGGGGAAATAGCTTTAAAATGTAGTACAGAAATGAATGGAAAGTAATATTATAAAATTTTCAGTCATTTTTCAGTAATGGACTCTTTGGGACCTCATTTGGGATTTTCTTGTCAAAGATACAGAAGTAGTTTGCCATTTCCTTTTCCAGCTTATTTTATGATGAGGAAATTGCAGAAAATGGGGATAAGTTATTTTGCATGGAGCTTATCAAACTGTAGATTACTATAGTCATTGACTACTGAGTCCCATGTACCCAATCTATTCCATTGATCCGCTACTCTATTCCTCCAAATCTAGCAAATCTCTGAGAGGGCTCTTCTTGACTTCAAACCTAACTTCTATCCACTGAACCACTTGGCCACCCTGTAATCATATTATATTACAGAAGGACCAATATGATAGATTCAGAGAAACCAAGGAAGGGTAGAACGAAGTGATATAAAAGTAAACCAGGTAATTTTTTCTTTTACAATGAAAATTATAATGATGATGACAACAGTATGGTTGGTATTTATATAGTACTTTAAGGTTTGGTAAGCACTTTACATGTATAATCTCCATTGATTCTCACAGCAACTTATCAAGAGAGGTGCAATTATCATTTCCATTTTATAAATGATGAAATTGATGTACGTAGAGGATGCTTATCCGTTGACTTACCGGGGTCATAAAGTTGGGAAGTACCTGAGGGAAAATAAGAAGTCAGATCTTCCTGATTCAGGATCCCATAATTGGGACCCTATTACACCCAGATGGCTAGGGGGAAATGAATTTGAAAGACTAGACAACTTTTATCAGTACGGTGCCCAATCATGATTTCAGAAGAATGATGACAAAATATGCCTCTTTTCAGAGAGAGGATAAACTAAAGAACTAGAAGCAGACACTAAATTAGAAATGGAAAGAATTCACTGATTGACTCTTGAAAAAGATCTCAAAAAGAAACTCCTATGAATATTATGGACAAATTCCAAAGATCCCAGGAAAAGGAGAACATATTAGAAACTGTCAAGAAGAAACAATTTGATATTGTGGAAACACAATCAGGATAACACAAGATCTAGCAGCTTCTACATTAAGGGACTGAAGGGCTTGGAATATGACATTCCAGAGACCAAGGGAGAGAGGACTAAAACCAAGAATCACCTACCCAGTAAAACTGAGTATAATCTTTCAGGAGAAAAATGGACATTCAGTGAAATAGAGGATTTTTGAGCATTCTATTTTTTTATTTTTTAAATTAATTAATTTATTAACATTTAGTTTACAACATTCAGTTCCACAATCCCTTAAGTTTCAAATTTCCTCTGCCTCCTCCTTCTCCCCCCATCCCAATGGCAGCATACAATCAAATATAGGATCTACAAATACCTTTACATTAAACATTAGTCAAGTTGTAAAGAAGGGTTATGACCAATGGAATGAGCAATGGGAAAAGAGGAAACAAAACAAAACAAGAAAAAGAAAGAGTGCAGGTAGTTTGTTTAAATCTGCATTGAAAGTCTGTAGTTCTTTCTCTGGTGTGGATATCTCTTTCCATCATGAGTCTTTTGGAGTTGTCTTATAACCTTGCATTGCTGAGAGGAGCCCAGTCTATTAAAGTTAGTTGTTGCACATACGTTGTGTCTACAATTGTGTAAAAATTATCCTGACTCTGCTCTTCTTACTCAATATTGGTTTATATAACTGTCTCTTGGTTATTATGAAGTCCATCTACTCATCATTTCTTATAGCCCAATAGTATTCCATTACAGTCATATACCACAACTTGTTCAGCCATTCCCCAAATTGATGGGCATCCCCTTGATTTCCAGTTCTTTGCCACCACAAAAGGAGCTGCTACAAATATTTTTTGTACATGCAGGGCCTCTTCCCACATTTATTATCTGTTTGGGATACAACCCTAGAAGTGTTATTGCTGTGTCAGAGGGTATGCACTTATTTATAGCCCTTTGGGCATAGTTCCAGATTGCTCTCCAGAATGGTTGAAGCAGTTAACAACTCCACCAACAATGCTTTAGTGTTCTAATTTTTCCACATCCTCTCCAGCATTTATCATTTTCCTGTTTTGTCATCTTAGCCAATCTGACTGGTGAGATGTTTTGATATGCATTTCTCTAATTAACAGAGACTCAAGGAATTTTTTTCATATGCTTATAGATATCTTTAATTTCTTCCTCTGAAAACTGCCTATTAATGTCCTTTGACCATTTATCAGTTGGGGAATGGCTTGTATTCTTATAGATTTGACTGAATTCTCTGTGTGTTTTAGAAATGAGACCTTTATTAGAGACACTGGTTGTAAAAATTACTTCCAAATTTCCCAATTAACTCTTAATCTAGGTTACATTGGCTTTATTTGTACAGAAACTTTTCAATTTAATGTAATAAAAATTATCCATTTTGCATTTTATAATGCTCTCTAACACTTGTTTGGTGATAAAATCTTCCCTTCTCCATAAATCTGACAGGTAAGCTATTCCTTGCTCTCCCAAGTTGCTTGTAGTATCAGACTTTATACCTAAATTGTGCACTCATTTAGACTTGATTTTGGTATACAGTGTTAAATATTGGTCTATGCTCAGGTTCTGCCATACTGTATTCCAGGTTTCCCAGCAGTTCCTGTCAAATAGTGAGTTTATATCCCAAAAAACTTGGGTCTTTGGGTTTATCAAACAGTAGATTAGTATAGTCATTTACTGCTGAGTTACATGTATCCAATCTATTCCATTGATCCACTACTCTATTCCTCAGCCAGTACCAAGTAGTTTTGAAGACTGCTGCTTTATAATACAGTATAAATCTGATATGGCTAAGCCACCTTCCCTAGTGTTTCTTTACTTTAATTCCTTTGATATTCTGGACCTTTTGTTCTTCCAAACGAATTTTATTATTATTATTTTCTAACTCTATGAAGTAATTTTTTGTAGATTGATTGGTATAGCACTAAATACATAATTTAATTTATGTAAAATTTTCATTTTTATTTTATTGGCTTGACCCAGCTATGAGCAACAGATGTTTTTCCAATTAGTTATATTTGACTTTATTTGTTTGAAAAGTGTTTTGTAATTGTGTTTGTATGGGTTCTGGGTTTGTTTTGGCAGGAAGATTCCCAAATGTTTTATAATGTCTACAGTAACTTTAAATGGGATTTTTCTTTCTATCTCTTGCTGTTGGATTTCATTAGAAATATATAGGAATGCCAAGGATTTATGTGGATTTATTTTAAATCCTGAAACTTTGCCAAGTTTATTTATTATCTTGAGTAGTTTTTTTTTTACTTAATTCTCTAGGATTTCTAAGTACATCATCATATTGTCTGCAAAGAGTGATAGCTTAGTCTCTTCTTTGCCTAATTTGACTCCTTCAATTTCTTTTTCTACTCTTATTGTTACTGCTAATGTTTCTAGAACCAAATTGAGTAAGAGGAGTGATAGTGGACATCCTTGTTTAACCCCTGATCTTATTAGAAATGGCTCTAGCTTCTCTCCATTACATATAATACTTGCTTATGGTTTTAGATAGATGCTATTTATTATTTTAAGGAAGACTCTATTTATTCCTGTACTTTCTAGAGTTTTTAATAGGAATGAGTGTTGTATTTGACAAAAAACTTTCCTACATCTATTGAGATATTCATATGGTTTCTGCTAGTTTTGCTGTTGATATGATCAATTATATTGATAATTTTCTTAATATTGAAACATCTTTTCATTCCTGGAATAAATCCTACCTTATCAGGGTATATTATTCTAGTGATAAGTGCTGTAGTCTTTTTGCTAATATTTTATTTAAAATTTTGGCATATATATTCATGAGGGAAATTGGTCTATGATTTTCTTTCTCTGTGTTGTCTCTTCCTGATTTAGGTATCAGTACCATATTTGTGTCATAATAAGAATTTGGTAGGACACCTTCCTCTCCAATTTTCCCAAATAGTTTGTAAAGTATTTGAATGAATTGTTCTTTAAATGTTTGATAGAATTTGCTAGTAAATCCATCTGGCCTTGGAGGATTTTTCCTAGGGAGTTCACTGATGGCTTGTTCAATTTCTTTTTCTGAAATATTTAAGTAATTTAATTCCTCTTCAGTTAATCTGGGCAACTTATCTTTTTGTAGATATTAATCCATTTCATTAAGATTGTCAAATGTCTGTGCATACAATTGAGCAAAATAATTCCTAATTATTGTTTTAATTTCCTCTTCATTGGAGGTAGATTCACCCTTTTCATTTTTGACCCTGATAACTTGGTTTCCTTTCTCTTTTTTTAAATTACATTTCTTAAAGGTCTATCAATTTTATTTATTTTTTCATAAAACTAGCTCTTAGATTTATTTATCAACTCAATAATTTTCTTAATTTCAATTTTATTAATCTCTCCTTTGGTTTTCATTATTTCAAATTTAGTATTTAGTTGGGGATTTTCAATTTGTTCTTTTTCTGGCTTTTTCATTTGCATGCCCAATTTATTGACCTCTATATTCTCTATTTTATTCATGTATGCATTTAAGGATGTAAAACTTCCCCTAAGAACTGCTTTTGCTGCAGTTTTGGTATATTGTCTCATTATTGCCATTCTCTTGAATGAAGTTACTGACTGTTTCTATAATTTCTTTTTTTATCCACTCATTCTTTGGAATTAAAGTATTTAATTTCTGACTAGTTTTTAGTCTATCTTTCCATGTCCTTTATTGCATGCAATTTTTATCACATCATGATCTGAGAAGGATGAATTTAACATTTCTGCCTTTCTGCACTGAATTGTGAGGTTTTTATGCCCTAGTGCATGGTCAGTTTTTGTGTATGTACCATGTACTGCTGAGAGGATGGTATATCCCTTTTTATCTGCATTCAGTTTTCTCCAGAGATCTATCATATCTAGCATCTCTAAAATTCTATTCACTTTCTTAACTTCTTCTTTATTTTGAGGTTAGATTTATCAAGTTCAGAAAGTGGGAAATTGAAGTCTCCCACTAGTATAGTTTTACTGTCTTTTTCTTCCTCTAATTCCCTTAACTTCTCCTCTAGGAAGTTGGATGTTATACCACTTGGTATATATATATATATATATATATTAAGTAATGAAATTGCTTCATTTTCAATGGTGACTTTTAGCAGGATGTAGTTTCCTTCCTTATCTCTTTTAATTAGATCTATTTTTCCTTTTGCGTAATCTGAGGTAAGGATTGCCACCCTTGCTTTTTTGTTTTTTTCCTTTGGCTGAAGCATAGTATATTCTACTCAAGCCTTTTACCTTGACCTTGTGCGTATCCTCTTCTTTCGTATGTGTTTCTTGTAGACAGCATATTGTAGGATTATGGTTTTTAATCCATTCTGCTCTCCTCCTCTGTTTTATGGGAGAGTTCATCCCATTCAAATTCATCATTATGATTACTATCTGTGTCTTTCCCTCCCTCCAATTCCCTCCCTTGTTTCTGTTTTTATTTCTTCCTTCTCCCTTCCACCCCTTAAGAATTTAACTTTTGATCACTGCCTCCCTCAGGATTCTCTCCCTATGCACCTCCCTCCTTTTACCACCCCTTCCCCTTACTACTATTTCCCTCCCTTCTAACTATCCCCTCTTTTCCCCCCCTCTATGCCTCCTACTGTTTGTAGGGCACAATAGATACTTATTTTTACTGGAAAGTATCATTCTATCCTTTAATGCAAACCAATGAGAGTAATTTCATACAATGCTCCTCTTCCTCCCTCTTTTTCCTATAATATAATGAGTTTTTGTGTTTTTTCACATTAGAATCCTAAACTTAAACTTAACTGATTATGTTGATAATTATGTTAATTATGGTGATAATCTGCTTCCTTGAACCAGAACCAAAGAGTATAAAGTTCATATGATCATCTCCCTCTCTTCTTTCTCTCTACGAAAATATGTTTTTATGCCTCTTGGTGTGGCATAATTTGCCCTTTTCTGCCTCCTCTTTTCCTTTTCTCCCATTACAATCCCTTTGTAAGCTTTAATAAGGTTTTTTTTTTTAATCATCAGATTAGTTCATGTAAACCCACATCTTATATCTTTGCACATCTCTTTTAAATGTCATCATAATTATATAAATCTCAATAATGAAAGGCATTAGCTTCCCATATAGGGATGTAAACAGTTTGCTTTTATTGAATCACAAGTTCTGTGTGCTTGCGTGTGTGTGTTTTCCTTGTTTACCTTTTTATGTCTCTCTTGAGTCTTCTATTTGGATATCAAATTTTCCATTAAGCTCTGGCTT
>JAQQSV010006827.1:0-14180 GCA_028646515.1 Pseudochirops corinnae
CATCAGCAAGGCCCTCTTCCAGGATTTCTGTGCAGGTACAACAAGAAAATTCTCCTTCAGGGCTTCTGAACCAACAGCCAGGTTCCAGGACCTCTACAACAGCAGCACTGTCCACCATCTGGTGAATCTGGCAAAACAACATCAAAACAGACAGACAAATACCAGCATCACAGCCATGCCTCCTCACTTCTTGGCAGTTCCAGGTGGCAGTTCCCAAAAGTCCTGGGCAGTTCCAATGGGCTCTCAGCAGTCTTTCTCTCAGCAACTCAGGCTCCATGATACTGGATACTGCTCTCCCAAAGTCCTTCTGGCCTTCTCTATAGGCTTTGGCCTCTCTCCCAATTCACCGCTCCTCCCAGTTCAGCCCTCTCTCTTCACATCAACAAGTCCATCCCACAAGTGGGATTCGCAAGCTCTGGGTTTTAACATTCAACCCAAAAACCAAGCCAATACAGGGGCATCTCCAAATTTCATTACTATTACACATGTGCATGTGCACATATGGGAAAGTCACTGGCAAGTGACCAGAATGTAAAAAAGAAAAAAGCATCAAGAAAAAACTAACAAACAAAAAACAACATGATATACTGGAGGAAATGCAAATTAAATAATTGATATTTTTTAAAGAATTAACACTGGCACAAAAAGCATGAGAAAACAGAAGATCCTGTAGCAGTTTTAAAAAAATCTTAAGGGAGGGCCTGAAGCTAAAATTTTAAGATGATTGAAAAAAGATCAAAAGGAAAAATGGGGAAAAAATAATTAATACAGAGAATTGTAACTTGAAAATATCAAAAGTAACCAGCAATAGGTTTATTAAAACTAAAGAGAAAACTGCTAACAGCAGAGAAGAGTGGAAAAATAAGCTGGAGAAGAGAACCAAAAAAAAAACCCTCAACAGTTAAAACCATGCTAGTACATGTGACAGAACTAGGAGAAAAGTTTAAATGTAGCAGTGAAATCTGAGAATTATATTATAAGAAATAATGCAAGAATGCTTTCCAGAATTATCAAAAATAAGTTTACATGGAAAGAATCCACTGGGCTCTAACAAAGTAAATTAAGTTCCAAATTCAACTCTTCTAGACACCTTTCTGTCAAACTTCAATATACTACAATGTCAAGGAAAGTCTCCTACAAACCATGAAAAGACCAGTATCATAAGACAGTGATCAAGATTCTCAGCAAAATTTTTTAGAAATACCAGGAATGAGAAAAACTAAAATGTGACATAAAAAATACAAAAATACAAGTTAAAAATTTTCTAGAACAGAACTAAGTAGGCTATTTGAAGAGATGGATAAACAGATATTAATTACTCATATGGG
The DNA here is from genome assembly GCA_028646515.1 of Pseudochirops corinnae. NCBI lineage: Eukaryota > Metazoa > Chordata > Mammalia > Diprotodontia > Pseudocheiridae > Pseudochirops > Pseudochirops corinnae. The sequence goes on from JAQQSV010006827.1 coordinate 1,329, forward strand.
CTTTTAAAAGAATTCAAAAGAAAAAAAAAGATATTTTAAAGTAACCCTTGAAAAGAAACCAGGACTTCAAGTTGTTATACTGTTGTGATTAGTCATATCCGACTCTTCATGACCCAACTGGGTTTTCTTGTCAAAGATACATAGATTGGATTGCTATTTCCTTCTTCAGCTCACTTTAAATGTGAGGAAACTGAGGCAAACAGGGTTAAGTGACTTGCCCAGGGACACACAGTTATTAAGTGTCTAAGACCAAATTAGAACTCAGGAAGATGATTTCAGGGCCAGCGCTCTATCCACTGCACCACCTAGCTGCTCAGGATTTCAAGACCCTAAACAAAAAATAAAAATTACTCAAAACGATTCACACCTTTAAACAAACAAACAAAAAAGAAACAACAAAAAACAACCCATCAGTTGCTAACAATTTAAAATACTTAAGAAAAGTGATTATCTGAAGAGCATGGGAGAGGACAATATAATTAAAAAGCAAAGCAGGATAACAAATTTGAAAATGTAAGAGAATTTACAGAAATATCTAACAGTTTTTAAAAATTAGAAATCTAAATAACAGAGGGTAGGAAGTGCCTGTCTTGGGCTGTTCTCTCTTCTCCCACATCATCAACTCTCATACATTCAATTCTGATATCTATTTATCCAGCCAGATCTATTTATCTAGCTCTAAGTTCTCCTTTGATCTCGTCTGGCATCTCAGCACCCTACCGAGCATCTAAAACTGGATATGGATATCCTTTATGAGCATTAAACTTCTCCCCAACCTCTCCCTTCATCCTCAATTCCCTATTACTGGCACTATCCTTCTCCAGCCATTCAAGTTCACAAACTAGGTATTCTTCAACCCTTTACTTTCACTCCCCATATCAAACCAAATGACAAGTCCTGTCAATTTTCTCTTTACAACATATATGCTCCCTTCTCTCCTGTGATACTGGTAGCTTCCACAGGAAGCCTTCCTCAAACCTTTTAAATTCCATGCCTTCCCACTGTTAATTATTTCCTATTTATCTTGTATACAGCTTAGTTGTATGTATTTGTCTGCATGCTGTCTCCCCCATTAGATTGTAAGCTCCCAGAGAGCAGGTACTATTTTTCCTTTTTTGGGGTGATCCCCAGTGCCAAGCAGTGCTTGGCACATAATAGGCACTTGATATGTTTATTAAATGATTAACCTGTCCTTTGCCAATGCTATTTTAGAGGAACCCTAAAAAAAACACTACCATCAGTTCTCAAAAATTAAAGTTAACAAGAAAAGGATGCCTATGGAACGTGGAAAAGACTCTCATATTGTTGGAAAGGTTCTTTCAAAACAGTGGTTCTCAACCTTCCTAATGCTGCAACCCCTTAATACTCGACCTTTTAATACTGGTATGTGGGCGGACTCGACTGGAGAAGGATAGAGGAACGGTGTCTCAGTTCCTAAGACCATCGGAAATGTGTGTTTTCTGATGGTTTCAGGTGACCCCTGTGAAAGGGTTGTTCGACCCCCAAAGGGGTCGCAACCCACAGGTTGAGAACCACTGTTTCAAAAGAACAGAACAAGGTACATGCCTTCAAAGAGTTTACATTGAAATACTCCATTAGAACAGCCCTGAACCCATTCTCATCATGTGGTTCCATATAGTTATCTTTTACTTATTAGCCTTCTTTCCACACATTTAGAAAAATAATGAGGTTTTGAATTTAACTTTGCAATATCATATGTATATGGACCAAATTACTGGGGAGTTTTTTGTTTTTTTAAAAATGGAAGAGCTATATTTACCTGTCTGTATTTCAGAGTTAGGAGGCAAAGCAGACAGAATTTGGGCCCTGAAGTCAGAGAAGGACCTGAGTTCAAACCCAACTGCAGACAATAACTAGCTGTGTGTCCCTGGGCAAATCACTTAATCCTGTTTGGCCCAGTTTCCTCATCTGTACAATGAGCTGGAGAAGGAAATGGCAAACCACTCTAGTATCTCTGCTAAGAAAAGCCCAAACAGAGTAACAAAGAGTTGGACAGAACTAAACAACAACAAAATTTTGTTTTTGTTTTTCATAAGAGAGAGCAGGAGGAAACAGGGAGGAAAAACGGCTGTTAAACCTGGCCATACACTTAAATACAGTAGCAGATGGAACCGGGTTATTAGGGTATGAAAGATCTTTGAACTCAAAAAAAAGCAAAGAGGCTCCAGGACCAGAAAGATCCAAAACGTCAAAAATTAAGATTCAGTGATCAAGAAGCTTTAAAAATTAGCAAAAGAGAAAGTCTAAGGATCAACTAAGTAAAGATCATTTGCATCAGGTGTTGGAATGCCCAGAAAATAAGGTATTATGAGGTATTCAGTAAAGCCTTAGGACCATGGGTCTTAGTTTTCTCATTATGAATTGTAATATCAATAAACAGTACACTCTCTTTAAGAACAGACAATGTGATCAAGAAAAAAAAACAACTTCTACAAGTTTTAAGTCTTCTCATCTCTGAGAAATTACAAAATTACATTACATATGCCACACATCTGCAGTTTTCATAAAAATTAATTCATCTAGAAAAAATTACAGATCTCCTGCAATAACTATGATGTGAAAACAAAAGGCATCAATAAAAATTATTTCAAAAGATATTTTTTTAAGGAATTCAAAATACCACTAAGTCTACATACGTCAAAGACACCATAAAAGTAAAATTATCTATATGTAAAAAAATATTTATAGTAGCAATTTTTGTGGCGGCAACAAAGTAGAAATTATGGGAGTGTCCATCGACTGGGCAATAGCTCAATGAATTATATTATACAAAGTAATAAAATACTACTTATTGTGGTGAAAGAAATGATGAAGGGGATGGTTTCACAGAAAGCTCTGCTGAGATTTGTATGACCTGATTGATGAAGGTTAAGTGAGAACAATCTGCAGAATAAAAACAACACTGAAAAGATAAACAAAACTTTGAATGACTTGAGAGCTGATTTCAAGAAGACTCATGAGGAGTTATGCTACCCACCTCCTGACAGAAAGATAATGGGTTTAGAACCCATACTGACACATTTTTTTGAACATGGCCAATAAGAGAATTTCTTTGGACTTTACATATTTACTAAAGAATTTTGGTGTTTTTTTTTTTTGTAATGAAAGAAGCAAAATAGGAGAGAGAAAATAATTTTTTGTTAACTGAAAACAAATTTAAATCTAAAAAGAAAAGCACAAAAGATAAAATGGACAATTCTGATTACATAAAATCAAGTTTGGTTTTTTAAAATTAATGCTGCTAAAATTGGCAGGGAAGCACTTAACTTGGAAAAAATCTTTGCAAATTTTTCTAAAGGTCTCATTAACAAGATATAGAAGGAATTTTTATTCAAATTTATATAAATAAAAGCTTGTTCTCCAACTGAGAAATGGTCAAAGGACATGAAGAGATAGCTCTCAAAAGGAAATATCCAAGCTAATTAACAGTCACTTTTTTTTTTTTCAAATGGTCCAATTTACTATTAGAGAATGCAAATTAAAGCAAATGAAATTGCACCTTATACCAATCAGGCTGACACAGATGACAAAAAAGGAAAAGAAAAGTGTTGGAGGAGCAGCAAAAAAATGGACATATCAATGGTGATACTGTGAACAGGTAGGGTCATCCTAAAAAGCAATTTGGAATTATGCCCCCAACGTCCCTGAATTTGCATACCCTTGATCCACGGAGTCCACTACTGGTTCTATACCAGAAAGACATCAAAAAAAAAAAAAAAAACCACCCATACGTACAAAAATATTTAGAGGAATCTAAGGGAGTATACATATATTGGGGAATGGCTGAACAATTTACTGTATCTACTGTACTATAAAATGGCAATTCAGAGAAACCCAGAAAGGGCTTGTATGAACTTAATGTAATTTACACAATAATAATACTGTAAAAATGAACTCTTAAAAAATAAACTATGATCGATGCAATCATGAGTTCAGAGGATCAATGCTGAACTATGCAACTTACCACAAAAGAGGTAACGAATTTGAGATAAGAATGAAACATATTTTTGGATGCGGCCAATGCATATTTATCACATTCTTATGTCACTAGGTAGTTAGTAGTCATTAAACACTGAACCTGGAGAAATAATACCCGAGTTCAAATCTGACCTCCCAACACTCACTGGCTGTGTGACCTGGACAAATCACTTAACCTTTGTCTCTTCAAGTGTAACATAAGAATATTAATAGCACCTACCTCCCAGGGTTGTGGTGAGGACAGGATGAGGTAATATTTGCAAAGTGCTTTATAAACTTTGAAGTTCGATATAAATGCTACCTATTGTTATTATGTTTTTGTTTTCCTTGGAAAGGCTGAAGAAAATAAATGCTAAATTAAAAAAATAAAATAATTTTTAAAAAAACCCAACAGTATACTTACATAATTCAAGAAGACAAATTTAGATTGAGTTTAATTTTCCTTGAATCGAACACGCATGCCCTCAGCCAAGGCAGAACAAAGGAAGGCAAGATTTAAAAAGGAAAACCAAGGGAAAAAGTCATCCTCAGCAACATGGCAAAAAGATTTGTCAAGAAATGGAATAAGCAGTATGCACTATCTCAAGCCCACTCACAATATTCATGCACTAAAAAGACATCTGTAAATAGATCAAATGTATAAGGTACACTTTGCAAATATTAAAGTTTTATAAATGTGAGCTATTATATTCATTTACCCATAATCATTTATCCAATAAACACAGTATTATGCAAGTTATAGTGAGAATTTAGAAAGATATATATGACATGATTCTTATGGTTTGGGGAGTTTACATAGAGTATGAAAATATTACAAATATTTTTATTTATATATATATAGTTAAAAATATATATATATAGTTAAAAATCACTCCCCAGTAGCAGACTTCTATACAAATACACAAGGTGATTGCAGGAATAATATAAAGTGTTTGGTCTTCCTCAAATTAATTTGGTCATAAAGCATTTTTGAGGCTTAAAATTTAACAAAGGAACTCAAATATTGGTTGGGAGGATATGAGGGGATAAATTATCCTCAAGAATGGGATAAGGAAATTTTGAAACAAAACAAAAAATTTTAAAGACATAGGTGGAAGCAAGGAAAGGTAAAAGAGGACTGATAAAAGAAGCATGACATCATCCTGTAAAAATGGTGCCAGGACCAACAACCTATACCATATACTAGAATAAGCTTAAAATGTATAGTAAACTCAAACTCAAAAAATCACACTATAAGAAAACTTAGATGGCAATAGTACCAGTGTAGCTTTCAATAGTTATGCCTAGGGAAAGAATTCTTAACCAGGGACAGAGTAGATAAGAACACAAAGGACACACTGAAAGAAAAAGTTAAAAGGGTGGGGAATTCCTATTCCTTAAAACATACTATCAATTATTATTATCAAAATTCTCTCTTATTAAGCAAAAATTAGAGAAACATCACCGGAAGTGGATAGATATACAGGTTTCCAATCAAATGTATATAAAAGTATTAATGTTGGATAAAGCTCTTGAAAACACAAACTGGATAAAGGATTTATTTTACAAATTTACTTAGGAAAACTAGTTGTCAATGTGACAGGAAAGGAACTTTGACTCATATTCTATACCACATCTCTGCTAGTTGAGGAGCATAAACATTTTCTTTTTAATCCTAGAAAGGTTGGAAGAAAATGAAATGCAATATTTAGTTCAATAGTAGAGGGAAGATGAACTTCTTTGGATTCAATAAATGGAAGGAATTACTGCAGATGAGAGATGTGCTGGACTACAATAAGATTTTTTTTTAAGTGCACAACTAAAAAAAATCTAAAAGAAAAAGGAAAAATGGATTGGGAAAAATATCTATGGCAAAAATAGGTGATAAAAATTTGGTGTCAATAATATATATATATAGGAGAGGCAATGGACATATAGTGGAAAAAGAAATGGAGCTGAAGTCAGGATGACCCGATTGAAACTCTTGCTGCCTCTGACAAATCCTGGCTGGATGCAGACTGGGCCAAGTACCTTCACCCTTCAGTGATTCAAACTGTTCTGTGGGAATAAGCTGTAACACTGTTACTAGTACTATATTCCCTTGTTTCCTTAAAAACTTAGTTGAAGCAATACTTTATCCATCAGAGAGTCTTAATCTGGGATCCAAGAGTTTAGCTGCTGATTTATTCATTTTACAAATTTTTATTATTTATTTTATAAATGGAGAAACAAAGACCAACAGATTAATCATTTGCCCAGTGTCACACTAGCGTCTGAAGTCAAAAATGAACTCAAGTCTTCCTAAGTCCAGGCCCAGCATTCTTCACTGGGTCATGTAGCTGTCTTTCATAATAATATAACTGGAATTGCCCTCTATCTGCCTCAGTTTTCTCATCTATAAACTGGAAATTTTTAAAAAATCACCTATTTCCCAGGATTTTTATCAGGATCAAATGAGATAATATTTATAAAGTACTTGGTAAACTTTAAAGAATTATATAAATGCTATCTATCATTATTATTAGTAGTACTATATAAAAGTTAAGAGCCTCTGTTCTATAGGAAGTTTTTCCTGATTCTCACAACTACTAATTCATGAGTACACAGACATCCCAAATTTACCTTGCATTTATTTTGTATATACATATCTCCCCTGAGAGAATATAAGATCCTTGAGGGCAGGAACTGCTTCAATTCTGTATATGTTCAGCACTTAGCACAGTGCCTGGACAGAGCACTTCTGACTGATCAACGTTAGTAAAAGGAATACTCTCATTCAACAAGAAAAAAGTTATCAAAAGATTTTCATAGGCTGCCAGCAAGTGGAAGAGGAGTAGTGTCACCTCTTTTCCCCTAGTGTTCTTTAACACCATCCAGACATCATGCTGGTTGCTGGCAACATGAAGATTTGGATGTTTGAGCATGTTTTCAACCACCCATGGGAAACAGTTACAACAATTGCTATGCAGAAATATCCAAAATCCTATTAATCCAAGTGTGGTTGGAGTTGATGTATTAGATGGACATACAGATCCCACTGGGAAACTGCATAGCCACAGACTGCAAGCAAAGAATAGGAAATGCCTTCTATTGTGAAATTGCTTATTGATGCAGCAAGAACCAAAACATAAGGCAGGAACATTTTGTAGTTCATTCCAAGGAGAAAAGAATGGAGCTTAAATTCACTAATATTTCATTTACAAATGTGATTTCAATAGAAGAGAGACTTATATATAAACCACATTCTCAAGAACTAGGAAGGACCATTTTGACTCAAGAAGCCATAATCACTGTGAAAGGAGCAAGCCTTAGTAGTTATCTAGAAGGACTGATGAAAAGTACAATATCATCTAATGCTAATAAAGGCCGTGAGGCAATGGAGTGGGTAATTAACAAATTAAATGCTGAGATTGAAGAGCTGACTGTTTCAGCAAGAGGAAGCATGAGGACACCTATGGCTACAGTAGCACTTACATAGAAATGATAATGACTATTTACATGAAACAATAAAAGGTCCACCATGGTCTCTCCAGTCTGATAACACATTTGTTCATATTTGATATTTAAGAAGCATATCTGTATATTAGGTATTCAATTAACTTAGAGAAAGATTGAAACTTTTGATGGAAAAAGAGGGGAAGGCTTCCGAACATATGGGATCAACTGTAATTAACATTACTCCAAAACACTATTCAATGTCAAGTTTTGACTATTTAAGGATTTAAGGATTTTTCAAAGGAATATCTGACATGCTAAATCTTCATAAAGTTAAATTTTATAAAAATTAATTCATGAGACTCTATCTGGTTTTGGAACAATTCCAAAATGAAGCAGGGCTACCTTTTCTAGCATGATTGCCCAAGTAATTTTCCGGGTGTAATAACTTTCTTTGGAAAGAAGAAAAGTATATTACTTGAAATCCAAATACATTTATACAAAAGCAACTGGTCTTGAAAATCTATGGCATTCTGAATTGTTACTTAAGTGATAAATTATATCACTACAGTGATATAATTCCCAATGTAAACCAGATTGCATTATATTACAGAGTTCTGTACTGATTTGCCAAAATTTTGTGATATAATAGACACAATCTATCGTGACTTTGCATTTGCAGATGTGGGATCATCATTTGGGATGCTGAACTATGGGCATGTGATGTTCACTTTGAAATCTGAAGAAGAGCCAAAATAAAAAATAAACTTATCACCTGAATTCAAGATCACAAAATTTAAACTATTTGCATCTTTAAGTATTTCATACAATGCTTAACTAACTTATACAAAAATTGCCATGTGACTAAATCACTTGTCAAAATTGTTATAGCCAGGCCCAAAGGGCTATAAAATGTGCATGCCTTTTGACCCGGGAATATCACTTCTAGGGCTGTATCACAAAGAGATCATAGAAGGAGGAAAAGGATCTGTATGTACAAAAATATTTATAGCAGCTCTTTTTGTGGTGGCAAAGAATTGGAAATCAAGGGGATGCCCATCAATTGGGGAATGGCTAAACAAGTTGTGGTATATGAATGTAATGAAATACTATTATGCTATTAGAAATGAGGAGCAGATGAACGTCATAATAAGCTGGAGAGACATAAATCGATGCTGAGTGAGGAGAGCAGAACCAGGGGAACTTTGTACACCATTACAGACACATCATATGTGTGACAACTAACTCTGATAGACTGGGCTCCTCTCAGAAATACAAGATTAGAAGACAACTACAAAAGACTCATGATGGAAAGGGATACCCACATCAAGAGAAAGAACTACAGGGTCTGAATACAGACTGAAGCAAACTACTTGCTCTTTCTTTTGTGTTTTGTTTTGTCCCTTCTTTCTCATTGTTCACTCCATTGGTTACAATCCTTCTTTACAACTTGACTAATGTTTAATGTGAAGATATTTGTAAATCCTATATTTGATGCATGCCACCATGGTAGGGAGGGGGAGAAAATTTGAAATTCAAGGGATTGTGGAACTGAATGCTGTAAACTAAAAGTAAATAAATATATTTCAAAAGAAGAAAAAAACTGTTATAGCATGATATAGCAATTACTTAACTGTAAAACAGTTAATCACATCTTTTTACTGTGATCATTTGATTTAATTTCCAGTCAGATTTGAAATATAAATATCAGGTCCTTAGCTCTCCTTATACTCCTGTGTTGCCACTGCCAAAAGAAGGAACTTAACCATAGTTAACCACTAAGGGATATTGCAATGAAGTTTTTATTTGTGGGAAGTATTTTTGGTACCGGAGGGCCAAGTGGAATACCAAAAAAGCTATTCCAGAAAATGTTGCATTTTGTTTAATATTTTAAAGCAGATAACTGTTAACTGCTAAACAGTACTTTCTGATTCTTGTAATGATTTCTATAATATTGAAGTATTTTAAAAAACAGTTAGATATTGCCTTTAACTATGCTTAACATAAGTTGGAACTTCTGTAAAGATTTCCTACGTTGTAAAGATTTTCTACAGAAAAAACTTGTGTGTATGTACGTAAGCCACAGAAATGTTTACCAAACTATTGAAAAATGTGTATTTTTTCTATTTAAAATATTGTTTAATTTGAGACTTTGTTGGTATATTTATAGAAACCATTCTCAGATCAATTAAGGTGATTATTTTTTGTAACAAACTGTTTTATAACTGAAATGATATTTCAGCTAAACAAAATATAGTAAATGTTAATACTTGATAAAAGTTGGCCATGCATAATTTCTGTAAATTGTACTTGTTCAGAAAAAGGTGTAATGCTCTAAGAACAAAATATTTCTAAACAACAAAAAAAAGATTTTCATAGCTGCATCATATATAATTGCAAAAAAATGGGAAGAAATTTGTTTCATTAATGTAAATACTATAAAGCAATTAAAATGGACATATGTAAGGAATATAAAGAAATCATCATTTGAATCTGTACTAGATACTTGCAACATAAAGACAAAAACAAGTGGATCCTCTATGAAGAATGTAATAGAAGATGTGAGCAAAAATTCCAAGATGCGACCTGATGTATTGTAATCTGCAATGGTGGATGTATATTCATATTGAGATGTCAGATCCACTCAGTTATTAATGAAATAATTGAGCATTTTTGCTTTAGATACATCAAATTTATGGCAACTGATTTTTTATATGCTCTACATGTACCTGGCCTTTTCATATAAGCAATGAACATAGTACATTTATTAAATTTTCAGAAAACTTGAAGCATTAAATTTTGCTATCTTAAATATAGAGAAATTTAAAATAATGTTTTAATGGTACTGTTGCTTACAGAAAAAGGAGTATCCTTAGGTAGGAGACATGGTGGAGAGTATACCTGACATGGAGACAGGAAGATCTGAATTTAAATGCTACCTCGGACACCTGCTGGCCATATGAACTTGGACAAATCATGTCATCTCTCTGGCTCAGTTTCCTCATCTATAATGTGGAGATACCAACAGCATCTATATAACAGGAGGAGCAGCTAGGTGGTGCAGTAGATAGAGCGCTGGACCTGAAGTCAGGAATCCTCCTTCCTGAGTTCAAATCTGGCCTCTGACACTTACTAGCTGTGTGAACTTGGGCAAATAATTTGATCCTATTTGCTTCAGTTTCCACATCTGTAAAGTGAGATGGAGAAAGAAATGGCAAACCACTCTTTGCCAAGAAAACCCCAAATGAATTCACAAAGAGTCAGCCATGACTCAACAACACACAGTAAGAGAAATATTTTAACCCCCACACCCAGTTAAAGTAGTTTTTTTTCCCCTAAAAAGGTATCAAGATCTTCCTCCAGACATGGTTAGCTCCAGGACTGAAGGTTCAGACTTGTGTTCATCCCTACTCTCTCATTAATCTTCAATCTCTTCATGTCTACTGGTTTAGAAGGAAAGGTGGGATCCTATGAACTAAAGGCTAAAATTCCACAGGGCAAGTCAGCCTAGAAACGAATGAGAAGCTCTTAAAAATAACTATGACTATAAAAGCACAGAAAGAAATAATTCCAAAGAGAAAAAATAATGGAAACTGTACTGAGATCAATCAATGCCCAGTAACTTCACTACCCAGCTTAGATTTTAAAGACCTGTACATCCAATGGGATCAAAGATTTTTAAAAAGGTCCCATACTTACCAAAATACTTACATCAGCACTTTTCTTAGTAAAGAACTGGAAACAAAGTAGATATTCACTGACTGAAGTTTGATTAAACGAAGTCCACCGATACAAGTACATAGTAGAATATTATTGTGCCACAATAAGCAACAAATATGAAGAATGAACGAATGCATAGAAAGACATGAATTAACCAATGTAAAGAAAGGAACTACCAAAACAATATTGAAAGGCACAATGTAAATGCAAAGACCAAAAGATAAAAATAAAAACTGAATCCTGTATATAAGCTCTAAAGAGGAGATATAACAATGCCTCCCTCCCTTCCTTCACAGAGATAAGGAAACACTGGTATTGGGACACTACACATACTCTCAGATTTAGCTGAAATGTTGGTTTCTCTTGCTGAACTGCTTTTTTTTAAAAAAAATCTTTATTATGAGGAATGATTGAATGATTCTAAGGGAGGAAGCAGGCATATAGTGGGAAATGAAGGAGATATTAAAAACAAAGTACATTTATAAAAAAATTTAAAGAAGGACATATACAGAAGATGGAAATACTTGATTTTAAAAGGTATCAATAAAAAAACATGGTCTAGAGGCAGAGTGAAGATGGCAGCATAGAAGCAGCAAAACTCCGCAGCTCTCCCCATGATACCTCAAATACCTATAAAATATGACTTTAAACAAATTTTAAAGCTCCAGAACTCACAAAGTGACAGAGTGACAAAGCTCTGTCTGAAGACAGCCTGGCAGGCAGAAGGGAAGGGGTTCATCACAGTACATAAACCCACAGCTGGAGCCCTGGGACCACCAGAACAAGCCACAGCTGGAGCACAAATCACCAGTAGCTGTGACGTTTTCCAGAACTACCAACCCATAAGAAACAACATCTAAGTGAAAGGTCAGCGGAACTCAGATAAATTTGGGGGAAAGGATCCAGCTGACTGCCCCAGGGCTGAAAGCAGTCTGAAGCAGAGGCCCTGCAACCACCTCCATGTGGCTGCTTCAGAAGCTCCCGGCCTGCAGATTGCAAGGGGGCCAAGTGATCATTCAGAGGCTAAGTGCTCTTGCCTTGAGCTGCCTGGATCGGATCGGATTGCGGTCTTGGGTGGTGGTCCTGAGGTGTGTGACCAGTGAGCCAAAGCTGGCAGGGGCTGCAGAAACGGTGCCCTCCTAATAGCTCCAGCAGCTACGAAAACCCCAGCTATTTGGGACAGAACTCTCCCCTCTGAAAGCAGAGTTCGACTGAACCTAAAAGTCAAGTAAGCGACTGGTAACATGAGTAGGCAAAGGAAGCAAAGCAAACCCAGCAATGCAACTTTGCATTCCTTTTTTGGGGACAAAAAGGATTAAAGCATGGAATAGGAGGAAGACTACACAGTCAGAACTCCCACTCCAAAAGCTTCCAAGAAAAATGTAGACTTGTTAACAAAGCCATAGAGCAGCTTAAGAAGGATTTTGAAAACCAAATTAAGGGAAGTGGAAGAAAAATGGGGAAGAGAACTGAGAATGATGGAAGAAAATTATGAAAAAAGAGTCAACAACCTGACTGAAGAAAATAACACCTTAAAAAATAGATTGACTCAAATGGCAAAAGAGACCCAAAAAGCCAATGAGGAGAAGAATGCCTTAAAAAGTTGACTTTGCCAGATGGAAAAAGAATCTCAAAAGCTTTCTGAAGAGAATAATTCCTTCAGAATTAGAGTGGAGCAAATGGATGCAAATGACTTTATGAAAAATCAAGATACTATTC
>JAQQSV010006828.1:0-14180 GCA_028646515.1 Pseudochirops corinnae
GGTATACAGGTACTAGGGTATAGAAACCCATCTTGCCCTACTAGAAAGTTAGGGGGGTTAAGGGGGAGGATATAAGAAAGAACAGATTGGGGGTAGGGATATTCAGTAGGCTTGCTATTTTGGGGTGGGGGTAGGGGAGAAATGGAGAGAGAAAAAATTGTAACTCAAAATCTTGTGGGAAACTAAAAATAAAAAAAATTAAAAAATAATAAAGAAAAGAAAGAAGAAAAACAATATTGCTATTACTGTTTATGATGTTCCCTTGGTTCTGTTCATTTTGCTTTTCATTTCATGCAAGTCTATCCATGTTTGTCGAAGATCATAAAGCTAGTCATTTCTTATAACACAGTAATAATCAATCATGATCATATAACATAACTTGTTCCACCATTCCCCAATTGATGGACATCCCTGAAATTTCCAGTTCTTTGCCACCATAAAGAATCACTATAAACATTTTAGGACATATAAAAATATTTTTTGGTGGGGGAGGTGGAAGCTAGAAAGCAACATGACAGAAACTGGGCATAGACCAATATCCCACACCATCCACCAAGATAAGGTCAAAATGAATACATGACTGTAAAGCCAAGCACGAGTAGCTTTCCAGGAGAATGCTGCTGTGAACAGCTTTTCAATGTTCTGATTACACAGTATTGTAAACACTCTATTTATTCAATAACAAATCAGAGCAAAACATTCACAGAAAATCAAGGTACACCATTTACAATGTTCCAGCTTATCACAGAAAATCATAATACAGCATTCACAACAACTTATCACTAAAATGGCCACATAATTTTGAACAAAGTACAATCATTTAGTCAATCAATTACTTAGTAATTCAATCATTCAATCAACTCAATCATTCAATCATCCTTAAGGTTTTCTTCCTTTAAGGGTCACAAAATATAATAGTCAAAGTTCTCCACCCCTGAAGCACACTAAGTTACAATATCAGTCACTACTCAGCACTCTCTTAAGGGGTAGTGCAAAATACACAGGCCATCCACCCCTCAGTCACAAATAAGTTACAATTTCAAGGTCATAAGTAAATTACAACTTCAATAGTCACTACTCAGTATCCATGGAGGGATCTCTTCATCTTGACCTGAGGTAAGCTCTCAGATTCCCTGCATCCCCTTCTATGGTCACAGCTCCTACCTGGATTCACCAAACTGTCACTTGGGTTCAAAAGCAGACAGCTCCCAGATCTTCGTGCAGTCCCTGTTCCACACTGAACCTCACAGTGTCCAGTCTATCTTAAATCCTTCACAGGCTCTGTTCCTGGGAATTCAAGGCTTAACAAAGCCACAAACAGAAAAAATACCAATACCGTAGTCATGCTTCCTCAGTCTTCTGCAGCTCTGGCTGGTCCTCAGAAATCCTCAACAGCTTGGCTGGCCCTCAGACTCAGCAGCTTCTCAGCAGCTCCAGCTGACTCTCAGACTCAGCAGAAGTTTCAGCTGATTCCCAGAATCAAAATCACTTCATCCAGCTTCTCAAAATAAAAATCATTCTCTCTAGCCTGAGCCTCTCTTCCTCAGCTTCCAGAACCTGGCTCCAAGAAGATCTGTCTGACTCAGTAGGGACTTCTACTTATACACACACACACACACACACGCACACACACACACACACACACACACACACACACGGCATTAGCCCCTTCATATTTCAGCCATTTCCTGTTTCAACCCCTTCCTGTTATATCAGCAACAGGAAACTCTGTTTCTTTAACAGAAGCTTAATTAATCACTAAGTACTAAGTACCTGTTAGCTTTGCCAACACAAAGGGATCAAATTACATGACTATTACAATGACTAAGATATAAAGAGAGATATTACAAGAAAATTTGAAGAGTACAGAACATATTACTTATCGGACTCATGGATGGGTGGACAATTTATGAATAAATAAGAGATAAAGAGCAGAGTCAAGTATAAAATGTAGATTTTGATTATATCAAACTAAAAGTTGCTGCACAAACAAAACCAATACAATCCAGATCAGAAGGAAAGCAGAAAATTGGGAAAAATTTTTATAGATACTTTCTCAGATGTAGCCTTTTTTTTCTTGTTCTTTCAGCCTCCATATGCAATCAACAGCCAGGTCCTATTGATTCTAAATCTAAAGTTATAATACAAAACAATAATCCTGAAAATGATTTGGTACTGGCTAAAAAAAAAAAAATTGAGGGCAGCTAGGTGGCACAGTAGATAGAGGGGCTCATGTTCCTGACTTCAAGTCTGGCCTCATACAGTTACTAGCTGTGTGACCCTGGGCAAGTCACTTGCCTGTTTGCCTCAATTTCCTCATCTGTAAAATAAGTTCAAGAAGGAAATGGCAAACCATTCTAGTATCAGTGCCAAGAAAATTCCAAATGGGGTCATGAAGAGTCAGACAAGACTGAAACAATTCAACAATAATAAAAAATTCCAAGGTGAAACAGTGAAACAGATTAGGTATATAATATATAGAATTAAATTAACCTATTGGATTATGGTTCAATAAACCCAAAGATTCCAGTTGCTGGTGTAAAAATTCACTTTCTAACAAATCTAGAAAAACTAGAAAGCAGTCTGGCAAAATTAGGTATAGAGCAACATCTCATACCATATACCAAGATTAGCTCCAAATGGATACATAATTTAGATACAAAATGACACATTAGAGGAAAAAGCAAGAGATATTATGGATCTATTGATAGAACAGTTCCATACCACACAACAGATACAGAGGATCACAGAAAATTAAAATGGTGAATTTTTTAAATAAAAATCTTTGAGTTCTTACACACATAAATTCAATGCAGCTAAAATCAGAAGGTAAATAATCACCTGGGAAAAATTTTGCAGCAATTTTTTTTATCAAGGTTTCATAATCAAGATATATAAGGAATTGACTCAAATTTATAAGAATAATAGGCCATTCTTCAAGGATAAATGGTCAAGGACTATGAACAGGCAGTTCTCAAAGGAAGAAAACCAAGCTATCTTCAGCCTTATGAAAAAAAAAACTCTACAAATTACTAATAATTGGAGAAACAGAAATTCAAGCAATTCTGTCATCCAACCTCACACAACTTCAGATTGGCAAGGATGACCAAAACGAAAGAAAACAAGAAATGTAGGGGCTGTGAGAACACAAATACATTTAGGTGTTCTTTGTGGAGCTGTGAATTGATACAGTCATTCTGGAAAAGTTTGAAACTCTGCACAAAAAGTTATTAAACCAAGACTACCCTTTAAATCAGCGATGCCACTAATAGACCCATACCCCAAAGAAATGAAATAAAGAGGAAAGCGACCCATATACACAAAAATATCTATAAAAGTGCTATTTTTAGTGAACATAACTGGTAACTAAAGGAGTACCTGCCTACCAAATAGGTAATAGTTTAATAAACTATGGTATGTTAATATAATGTAATACCAATGTATCATAAGAAATGATAAAAAGTACAGTTTCAGTGAAACCTTGTGAAACTTGTGTGAAATTACACACACACACACACACACACACACACACACACATCCTACCTATAATAAAAATATGGTAAAGAAAAACAACTTTGAAAGACTTAAGGCCTCCAAGCCAGCCAGAGGATTGATACTCATTCATGCTTCCTGCATCCTGAGAGAGAGTTAATGGATGGACCAATACGTACATTTTTGGATGCTACCAATGGGGGATTTGTTTTGTTTGACTATGCAATTTGTTTCAAGGATTTTGTTTTTATTTTTTTCCAATGGAGCAGAGGGATGGAAGGAAAATAAAATAAATTTTTGTTTATTGAAAAATAATGTAAAATTTTAAAAGTAATCTTAAGGAAAAAACGTCTTAATACCGATCAAATGAATGACCATCACTTAAGAGATGGAATGGATTTGAAGGACAAAACAAGATTCATCTTCAGATAAAGCCAACGTATTCAATTGGGGTTTCGTTGGGGTATACTTCTTTGTTATAATGTAGCTTTATTTCGGGGGGAGCAGTGTACTAGTAGTGAAGGAAAAAAAGGAAAGAAAGGAAAGGGAAAAAAGCTTCAGTGAAACATGTAAAATATAGAGAAGAGAATGGAGGTTCAGAAGGAGAGAGAGACAAGCAGAGCAGTGTTGGCATTATGTTAAATTATATATATATATATATATATATTTTCAAAACAAGCTACATGTAATAAGAGACACATGGTTTCATACATATTCTGTTTTCTGTTCTCTGAACATGGAAATGTTCATATTTCTTATTGTTTGTCAAGTGAAAAGGAGAAATTTTAATTTAGAGAAACTCTGAGTTTTCATTTTCACACTCCTCAAAGCGGCAAAGATGATAAGAGAAGGAAATAGTCTATCTTGGGTTGGCTGTGGAAAGTCAGGCAGGTTACAAATTGGTTCAATCATTCTGGAAAACAACTCAGAATAATAGGAAAAAAATTACTATTTACACCTTTGACCCAGCAATGCCATTACTAGGCATGCATGAGGAAGTCAAAGACAAAACCATTCTATAAACAACAAAATATTCATAGTATCACTTTTCATAAGAGCAAAAAGCTACGCACAAAGTAGGTATTTATAGACTGGGGAAGGATGGAACAAAGTCTGTGAATCATGTCTCTCCCTTCTTTGCAGAGGTGGGAGATTATCAGTAAGGAACAATGTGTATACTGTCAGATTTGGTCAATAGATTTCTTTTCTTGATCTGTTCTTTCTCATGCTCTATCTTTTCATTCTTTGTTACAAGAATGGCTGTGGATAGGAGAAAGGGAAGGCTATATATGGAAATGAAGGTGATATAAAATGAAGTCAATAGAGATTTGAAATTAAATATTTTCAGAAAACTGTGCTGCAAGGAACAACACATGTGAGGAAATGGTGGAAACCTAATAAAGACTTTTAAAAACTTAGGAACAGTTAAAAAAGAGCTAAGAGAATGATATACATAATGCTTACAACTCAAAAAGTAAATGCATTCCAATTCAAATCAATGAGCAAAGGACAGATGAAAAGACATTTTTCTCCCTCTCCTGGGAAGAAGCTAGGGAGAAAGGGGGCTATAGATACAGAATAAGTGGCAAATACAGACAGATGCAATTGTTGTATTGGTTAGTTTTACTTGATTGTTTTTCTTTATTAAAAGAAAAGGTTCTGGGAGTAAGGAAAGTCTACATGAGGAAAATGAAGCATTCACTGTCAGATATGGTTGGTTTATCAGTTTATTCCATTTAACTTTATTTTTTTTTATTACAGGGGTGAGTTCTATTAGAGGAATATTGGAAGTGCCTGTGATTTTTTAAGCACCAAGAAAAAAATTTAAAGTAGAGCAGTATAACAAACTACTCAAGTAAGAGCCAGAAGCAACTGAGCTACAGCACCCCAAACTACAAACCACAGTAGGAGAGGATGCTTTGTATGATGAAATTGCTGGGAAACGTCAAAAGCTTCTGGCAGAAATTAGGTCTAAGCCAGTCTCTTGTACCATATAACACAAGAACCTCCAAATGTATTCATAACTTAAATATAAAAGGTCATATCCTTTTAAACTCTTAACCAAATGGATGTGATTATATAAAATTAAATTTAAAATTCCCATTTCACAAAATTTAAAAGAGTTTGCATGAACAAACTCACTCTCAGTGTGACTGGAATACACC
Source organism: Pseudochirops corinnae (assembly GCA_028646515.1). Taxonomy (NCBI): domain Eukaryota; kingdom Metazoa; phylum Chordata; class Mammalia; order Diprotodontia; family Pseudocheiridae; genus Pseudochirops; species Pseudochirops corinnae. The sequence goes on from JAQQSV010006828.1 coordinate 5,658, forward strand.
TATAGTAGGTGTTAGGGGGAGGAACAATGCATCAAATATCTTTTTATAAAAGCCTGACATCCAAAATATATTAAGAACTGATACAAACCTACAATACCAAGGAGTCATTCTCTGATACATAAAAATTCAAATACGTAAACCAGCAGTTTCAAAAGAAAATTTGTCAACAAACATACATCAAAATGGTCCATATACTAATTAAAATAATCCTGAAGTTTTACCTCATGCCCATCTAATTGACAAAGGTGAGCCTTAGTCCAGACATATGATTTACTTGGAGTAGGGAATAACCAATGTGGAAAGTTCCTCTACCAAAGCAGATTCACAACCAGTCTCTAACTTTTAGTCCTAGAGTGTTGGCTGGGAGCTTAGAGGTTAAGTGACTTCATCATGATAACAGAGAATGTGTCAGACGGAACACTTCATCTGCGTCACCCTGACCCCACGACCTCCAGCCACTCCAGCATGATGTCCCTCAGACAGTAAATGAAAGGCAAGAGTCAGTGTTGGCAAGGCAACGATAAGGCAGACAGCTAATAGGGCAGTTGTTAATTGAAGCAACTATTCTGAAAAACAATTCGGAATTCAAGTGTGAAAACTCACTTGGAGTTAGTTAAACTATGAAGCGCTCACTCCGGCAAACAGAAAAACATGTATTAGATCCTAAAGACAAGAAGGAGTCACTGAAACTTCTTTGACAGAAATATTGAATCAAATAGATGTCACTCAACTGTTCATGGCTTTTGAACCAGCACTGACTCCTGGTTATATACTAGAATATCAAAGGTAAAAACTAAGGCTCCATAAAAACCCAAATATTCATAGAAACATTTTTGGAGGTAGCAGAAAACTTAAACAAAGTGGGTACTCATTGATTGGGGGATAGCAAAATGCATCCTGGCACATAAGTGTAATGGAATATGATTGTGCCAAGTGAATACGAGGAAACCAGAGAAGCCCAAGAGCCGTGAACTGAGGCAGAATGATGTAAGAAGACTCCAAAAGATAGCGTACACATGACTGCAAACAAAAAGACCTCCAGGAGGCAGCCAATTATAATGAATTCTAGTGATGAATCTTAGCCCTGTAGAATTCATGAAGAAACACACTTTTGATTTTCAATAGTAAAGGTGAGTGACTGCAGATGCAGAATGAAGCATGTATTGTCAGACACAGTAGTTGCACTGCTTGATTTTGTCTAATTTTTTTTTCTATTACAAGGGAACTTAATTTTGGAATTGACTGCAATGTAAAAAAAATCAAAGACATTAATAAAAAATTCCAAGAAGAAAATAAATACGAAATTAAAACACGGCTCCCAGAATCACATACAATAGACAAGTATGGTCTGATGAAGGCAAAGCACAGCAGAATTAGCACCTCCCTCATACAGGGTCATAGGCCTCTCTTAGTGCAGCCTAGTTTAGCTTTCTTAACAATACCGATCTTCCATATTCAGACAAACTGCTGTCCAGCCACTCCTTCACTTTGAAAAGGTAGGCAATGACCACTAAGAGCTAACATTAAACTCCATTAGGGGTTGATGGGGACCCCTCCCAGGTCAGTCAGTGTATAGAATGGGGTCAATAGGGCCTCCCTAAAACACCCAGAAAATAAGTAGCTTGGCAGAGAAGGGTAAGGAGACACCAGTTATGCCAGGCTTATCTCCCAATGCCTATAGAGGATGATCATGAATTAAAACCCAGCAATACATAAATGACCCACTGAACCTTTTCTAACATATCCCAAACTCTGGGTAGTTAGGAAAGGTATTTTCAACCCCACAGGGGCAGTTTGGGGGACTGCATTCTTTTTTTGTTTTTTGTTTTGCTTTTTGTAGGGGGGAAGGCAGGGCAGTTGGGGTTAAGTGACTTGCCCAAGGTCACACGGCTAGTAAGTGTTATGTGTCTGAGGCTGGATTTGAACTCAGGCCCTTCTGACTCCAGGGCCAGTGCTCTATTCACTGTGACACCTAGCCACCCCTGGGGGACTGCATTCTTGGTTGCAGTGGAACTGCAGAAACCAGTTAGTGGAGGTTCCCAAAGAAAGATATGACAGAGCTTATTCCTGGAAAGCTATTTACTATTTATGGCCCTCCCTAGGGAGGGCCCCCACCTGCTCCACATCAAGCCTGCCACCCATCTATTTCAAAAGTTCTAAAAGCAACATGTTGTTGTTCACTTGTTTCAGTCATGTCCAACTCTTGGTGACCCCATTTGGAGTTTTCTTGGCAGAGATGCTGGAGTGGTTTGCCACTTCCTTGTGCAGCTCATTTGACATATGAGGAAAGTGAGGCAAACAGGGTAAAGTGACTTGTGCAGGGTTACACAGCTAGTAAGTGTCTGAGGACAGACTTGAACTCAGGAAAATTCATCTTCCTGACTCTCGGCCTAACACTCTACTCACTACAGACCACCTAGCTGCCCCCCAAAACAACTTACCTAGCCTGTACCTCACTGACCTCCTTTCCTCCTAATTAGGGCCCCTCCCATCTCCCTCCTCCCATAAGCTACCTTTGCATTTACAGTCTCTCCCACTCCTGTGGCTAGGCTGCACACATGCCCTACCTTGTGCTTTCTCTGAAGCTCAGCTCATGTACCTCCACCCCTCCCACTACCTTCCCCCCCACATCCCCCCCCACGCAGTGTAATGTAAGTTCCTTGATAATGAGGACTGATTTGGGGTTGAGGGGAAAGGGAGGTTGTATTCCCAGTGCCTTGAACATAACAGGCCCTTAATAAATACTTGCCAAATCCAACCTGTGTCTTTATCACATAATAATTATAAATACCATTTCTTTAGAATATTCTCAGTTCAGAAGAAATTTCCCTAAAATAATCTTGTCTCCATTATACAGATGAGGAAATTGAAACTCTTGAGTTGAAATGACTGGCCCATGGTCATACAGCTGTTAGACCTAAGAAGTAAACGCAGTTTTTCCTGACTTGACCATCTTGACACGGGACCCTTACCTAGGTCCATTGTGGTGGAGTAGAAAATGCAGGGGGAAATCATTTCCCTAGTCTGGACTCTATTGTTTCATCTGTCCCTCAGGTTCCTTTGACTTTTTAGTCTCCTTTAATAATGACATCCCATTTTCTGTGTGTGTTGAGAGATTTTTGTCCTTTCTGCCTGGCCCATATCCTCAGCACTTAGACAACTGTTACACAGAGATTCTACTATTGATCAATTGACTGAGTTGCTTAGAGTTGTTTGTCAATTGATCAAACACTGAAGCCAAATTGACTAACCTATCTATGAGTCTGTGATGTCTAGCTCCCATGTCTCTATTATCATAGAACGATAAAGAAGGTCATTAATAAATTGGGAAACTGTTCATCGCCAGGCTTTCAGGTTTCACATACATGGTTGTAGGCCAGGGTTGAAGATGGCTAGGTACACTGAATCTTTCTGATTTCCTACTCCCATAACTGTACAGAGCTTGGGAACTCAGAGGGAGCCATCTCTCAAACATTTCCTATTTGAAGTCAGTTTCCCTGGAGAAATGTTGAAACATTATTGAGGAATGAGGCCTGGATCTGAAATTCAAAGATCTGAATTCAATACTCAAGTGTTACTGACTAGCAGTTTCACCTTGAGTAAATGTCTTCCTCTCTTTGAAAATAAGTTTCTTTCTCCACAGAATAATGTGGTTGAATTTTTAAAAAAGCCTTCTGCTCTTTCACTGTTGGATCCTAGCATTACTCTTGGCTTCCTTCAATCTGTATAGGTTGTCCTCAGGTCTTTTCCAACACACTATATGACTGTGTTATCTGTGATTTTGCATTCCTTTCTTTTCACAGAAGAGCCAACAGTCCCAAGCCTGGATTGGACCTAGCATAAGTCAGTCAATGAATATTTATTAAGCACCTACTATATGCCAGGCACTGTACTAAGTATTAGGGATACAACAAGAGGCAAAAGACAGTCCCTGCCCTCAAAGACCTCACAATCTAATGAGAGAGAAACAAGCAAATATGTACAAACAAGCTATAAATGAGATAAAGAGGAAATAATTGGAAGAGGGAAGGTACTAGACTTAAGAGGGGTTGGAAAAGGCTTCCTGTAGAAGATGAGATTTTAGATGGGACTAGGCGGCCCAGTGGATAGAGTGAAGTCAAGAAGTCTAATTTTCCTAAGTTCAAATCTGGCCTCAGATACTTTACTAGCTATGTGACAAGTCACTTCACCCTATTTGCCTCAGTTTCCTCATCTGTACAATGAGTTGGAAAAGGAAATGGCAAACTGTTCCAGTATCTTTGCCAAGAAAACCCCAAATGGAGTCAGAGTTGGACAGGACTGAAACAACAAAAAGAACAACAACAGAAGAAAACCAGAGAAACCAAAGTGTAGAGATGAGGGAAGAGAGCATTACAGGCATGTGGGGGCAGCCAGAGAAAATGCCTAGAGCTGAAAGATGGAGCATCTTCTTAGTGGAAAAGTAAGCTGGCCATTGTCACTGGATTAGAGTATTAGGTAGTAAAGATTAAGAAGACTGGAAAGGTGCAGGTAAGGAAGTCATGAAGGGCTTTAAATGCCAGAGGATTTTGTGTTTGATGCTGGAGACAATATGGAGGCACTGCAGTTTATTGGTGCATAGCAGGTCTAGAGTTGGAAGACTTCTCTTCCTGAGTTCAAATCTGGCCTCAGATACTTTAAGAGCTGTGTGACCCTGGACAAGTCACTTCACCCTGCTTGCTTCAGTTTCCTTATCTGTAAAATAAGCTGGAGAAGTAAGTGACAAACTATTATATATCTTTGGCAAGAAAACCCCAAATGGGGCCATGAAGAATCAGACACAACTGAAAACATGTAAACAGCCAAGAGTTTATTAAGTAGGGAGATAGAAGAATTGACATGATCAGGCCTGCCCTTCAGGAAAATCACTTTAGTGGCTGAATGAAGGCTGGATTGTAGTGGGGAGAGATTTGAGGCAGGCAGACCCACCATCAGAGTATTATAGTAGTCCTGGTGTGAGATCATGAGGGCCTGCACCAGGGTGACTGCAGTGTCAGAGGAGAAAGGGTGGATGTATTTGAGAAATGCTGCAAAGGTGAAGTTGACAGGCCTTGGTGACAGCTTGGATATAGGGAGGGGCAGGTGAGAGATAGTAAGGAGTCCAGGATAATTTCTAGGTTGCAAGCCTGAGAAACCTAGAGGATGGTGTTGCCTTCTACAAGACTAAGGAAGAAGGTAGGAGAAGTAGGGGAAGGTTTAAGGAGAAAGATAATTAATTCAGTTTTAGACACATTAAGTTTAAGAACTCTACAGCACACGTAGTTCTAGATGTCTGAAAAGTATTTGGAGAAGTGAGATTGGAGGTCACCAGAGAGTTTGGGGCAGGACAAGTAAATTTGTGAATCAGCAGAGAGATGGTAATTAAATCCATAGATGGTAGTGAGACCATCAAGTGAAGTAATATAGAGGAAAAATAAAATAGGATCAGTAAGGAAGAGTGATCAGGAACCAGAAGAGTAAGTGAATGGTGAACAACATGAGGCCAGGACTATTTCCCACACAAATCCTGATCTTTCACAAACTTTCTGAATTTATCACTACTGGTAAAGATTACCTTCTTGTGGGCATCTGATGAGACTATATATCTTGCAACTCATTAAAAAGGTCATTTGAAAAGTCTCTGGCTACCCACAGTGCTAGAGTGATACCCATTCCCTGATATATCAAGAAGTAAGGACATGACATAAGACTAGGAAGAGGGTACAGAGCTAAGATCCTGGATTCCTAAGGGGGTGGGGGATGAATGGGCTATTAATTCCACGTGACATCACCAGCCAGAAGCTGGGAACTGAGCTTCTAGTCTGAGATTGTCAACAGTCTGCTTATTAATTAACCAGTCAAACTCTGCAGAGAAAAAAGGTTCTCTCCTCTGTCTAGATCTCCCCTCCCCCTCATCCCTACTGACCTAAGCCCTAACCCTCCACAGTCCATCATCCTACTATGCTTTTCTATTTCAATGTCTTCAGAAATCTCATTCTATTTTTAATAAACTCCCCTTTAGCCTAGATATCTTTACTTAACATTCTTTCCACCTTCTTCAGAAAAAAGAAACCTGGCTCTACTCAGAAGATACTGCATCCCTGCTCAACCTCTCAAGTCCAATACAATGGGCCATAAGGAACAGTTCACTTATTCCTTGCTCCTACTTTCAGCCTGTTCCTTTGTCCCCATCACTCAGGAACATCTTATCCTTTGAGGTACATCCATTCTGTCTGTATCATATAGTCGAACTCTTTGATGAAGTCCTCTACTGATCACCAAACAAAACAGGATGGCAGTCTTTGCTCTCAAATTAAACTGAGCCTACTGCATCATTGTTCCTATACCCATCCCCTATGTCCATCAGGATTTGTTGAATTGGACTGAAATAAACTCTTCAAACACAATTAATCTCATGAAATAATCGGGGAATTCCAAAATCCAGTGACTCAGTTATGAGATGCCGGAAAGAAACATCCAGACCTGCTGAGGAAACTCCAAAAGGTCCACTGAGTCTGCCAAACCAAGTTTACTGACTAGAGAGACAAGCTGTACACCTACATAATGGATGAGCTCCAGCTTCATTATGGTCCCAAATCTTCACTGATATCATTTTTCTCATTAGATAAATGCCTCATCTGCACATCCAGGAGTCTTATCTGACAAAGTGGGAGAGCTCTAAAGATTTGTCCCTTCCTTCCTATCTGATGATACACCAAGAATCCTGTCACTGAGACTAGACTCCTTTTTGCTCAGCATGGCCATCTTGCAAGGAAGTTTCTTCTTCTCCCCATTATCTGATGCTTTAAATGTTTCTCCCGGATTCCTTCACCTTGATAAAAACCAAGCAATTATGCCACTTTCATCTGCTTCTTTGAAAGACATATGGAAAATACTGCTTTCAGGAATAAAATGTTAATTTCCCCCAAATACTTCAAGGCATTCGCCCATATTGCTGAAATGACATGCAGGCTGCAACATTTGCATAATAAATGTGACAAGATGGTTACTTAAGAGACTAAAACAGAAGGAAGAAAATGTATAGAGGTACCTCTCAGTTCTCATTAATTATTATTCTGAATTAAACCAAATGCCAGGAGCAATAGGGTGCCAGCAGTAGGAGAAGGAAATATATTATCATGTATTTAAAAACCCTTACAGGGTATAATAATAATTAAGAAATTATTACACTGCTGATCTTTTTAGGAGCAATGTAACCACCTGTTCATTCTTTTATTAATCACCAATTTTCTTCTTCCTTTGCACTGCACAGCCAAGATTATTACTGAGAAGAAAACGGAAATTGAGTCACTGAGAAATAATTTATATTATGTAGCAAAAGTATATTAAAATGCATCATTTTAATTAAGACTTTCACAAGGCAAGAAAGTCATATTTTAGGTCTGGCTTAGAGTAACATATAATTTGACTTAAAAAGAGTTGCAACGCATATTAGCAATTATTATTGTTGCTATCATTAATTTGCTTGAACAAGAGTTATAACTAATTCCATTTTTTCTCCTCTGAGGTAAAAGTGCTATTAGCAAAGTCTACTCAGAGGACAGTTCCAAGGGAGTCATTTAGGGAAGCTGTTTCTCAGTATCAGTGATGCTGAAAGTTTAAATGAATGACAAAATGGTTTGAGTTGGGGGGTCTTCATCCTAAAAGCACGGAGAGCTTGATCACAGTGGCTCAGTCACCGGAAATGCACAGCAAAGATTTGACAGATCTGCTCTACAAGGAGCCGAATCCATTAGCCTCCACATTGCTTCCTCTGAGAGGAAACCCTTGAGGCTCTAATGCTTCACTGTTCTCAGTGTTCAAGCCCATGCTTTCAGTAGGGGGGATAATCAGTGGCAAGCCAACAGGCCTCAGAGTGACAAATTATCCTTTCTAAAGGACTAGGAACACAACAGAATAGAAAAACAAAGTCATGAAATCATAAAATCTCAAAGCTGAAATGGAACTTTTGAAGCCATCTAGCCCAATTCATAAGCAAAATAATAATCCTCACTATACTACACCCAACAAACTAGCCTCTACTTAAAGCCCTCCAATAAGGGCAGAAGCCACTGCACCTCCCGGGACAACCCATTCCATACTGGTGGAGCTCTATCAGAAAGGTTTTCCTGACAGCAAGTCTAAATTTGCCTTTTTTCAACTACTAATTATGTATATGTTTCTGCCTGCTAAGATTAAAGTCTATGGTACCTTTTAACACACAGAAAGCCATATAACAAGCAAGTATTCTCTCTCCTCAAACCAGTGTCTGGAAATGTTGAATATGAGAGTCAGAAGGAAACTCAGAATTCATGTAATGCAACTCCCTCCCCATCCTGGGAGAGGAGGAAAGTTCATGGTTCCATCTTCCTGACTTACCTCATTAGAACCTCCAAGCTCTCTGTTGCTTAAAATCCAACTCATCATTTAGAACCCAGCTTACCCTCTTCCATGATGCCTTCCTTGATATTGTTTCCAAACTCTTTTTTTCTACAAACTTACATAGCACCTTATGTATATCCATAT
>JAQQSV010006829.1:0-14180 GCA_028646515.1 Pseudochirops corinnae
GATGGATGGATGGATAGATAGATAGATAGATAGATAGATAGATAGATAGATAGATAGATAGATAGACAGACAGACAGACAGACAGACATCCCAAAAATCTCAGTGCAATTTTAAGAAAGACTATTGGGAAACCATACACACATGCACGCGCACACACACATCATCTAAGATTATTTAATGTAATCATTTCTTTAAGTAAAATTAGAATTATATGCCTATTAGCATACTATATGAACTATTTGCAAATCAATCCTGATTAAGCCAGAGATCTAATTTCAAGAGTCTGGAAAGACTAGTTAAAACTTCCTTACGTTCCTCTCCACTGAGTGGTTCTTCCAACAGCAAACTATTCATACATTCCCAGTCCTTCAGCAGCTCTGTAGCACAATCCCACATGCTATCCACAAGGTATGCTGCATGTTCGTGCAACTGCAATGAATATGATTATGTTCTTAGTTAAAAACTTAACTGCTTCACATCATACCCCTTTGCAGGGACTGCTTGCTACTCCTTGACACCAAACAAAAGGTTAAGATTTACAAACAACAAAGGATTAGCACAAAACAGAAAGGAAAAACTACAGGTAATATTGTCTAGTTGGATCATGACCTGAAAACACAGCAAAGTCTGGGAATGGCTCCTGGTAATGACATGTGATAAGTTTTATGGAAAAGAAATTTAGACACTTTTTAAATGGCTAAGAAACATGGAGCAAAATATTTCTGTGCTATAAAAATATGATGAATATAGAGAAGCATGGAAAAATTTAAATGAAATGATGCAACATGAATTAGAATATTAAAAAATTATATACATAATGATTACACCAATGTAAACAGAAAGAACTACAATCAAAGATCCATGCAGCAAAATTACAGAGAACAAGGGAAGCAATATGAGAAGGGATCTGCTTCTCTGTCCACCCCTAACTTGTTTGCATTCATGGATGGCACACATATGTGGAATGCAGGGTATACTCTCAGATTATGACAAATATTTTCTAAATTTTTTTCTGAATATTTCTTCTTTTAAAAATTTCTTTATTAAAAGGGATGGCTCTCAGGAAAAGGGGAGAAGGGGAATTTGAAATACAGAATGAAGTCCAGGTGAAGTAAAGCATGAGTCATCAATAAAAATCTATTTTTTAAATGGAATACGTCATAAATAATAGCTTAATATACATCAAAGAAAGTTCATCATATTGTTACTTGAAATGTAACCAAAAAGTAGGATTTATATCCACCCTTCAATTTTCCCACCTGATAAATGAGGAGTTTGAAACAAGAAGGTGTATAATGTCCCTTTCCAATGAGAACATTCTGACTACAAAACTGTAACTAGCAAACTTTCTGTGAATGTTTGCTCTCTGTATCTCATTTAAAATTATAGACTAAATATAGGTACCAAGTCAGAACAATTATGAAGCTCAGTTCAAAGTGGTCCAGAAATATTTAGCCCATATTGATTTCCCTGTCACATGCAAATTCAAAAATAGCTTTATTTTCCCTTTTAATTTCTATTTTTTTTAGACTAGCAACTAAGACATTTTTTAAGTATCATATTTCCCTATAAATTTCAAAAACTATCACTTACATACTAAAAATTGATTAAGTAACTTCATATGTTTACTATAAAGAGGTAAGCTAAGACATATATTTGTTCATAAACTGTGCATTGGTTTACAAGAAATGCCACTGCGTACACTATAATTAATTATAAAACAAAGTAAGGATTTGTAAAACAACTGGAAGATGATACAGCAAGATTAGAACTTTAAATAAAAATTGATCCTCAAGGTTTTTCAAGATCTGAAAGAAAGGTCTGTTTAGGGTACTCCATTGTCACTATAACTGATTCAATTATAATTTTATTTAATCTTTTCACCTAGTAAAAGCCACTGTTCAAAGATGTAGAAAAAGTAAAAAAAATAATTTAAAAATGCAACAGATTACAGTATTGGGTTATCCACAAATTTCCTGGATAATTTCTTTAACATAAATGTGGATTAAGTTATAATCAGCAGAGACAGGATAAATAGTCATATATCTGCACAGTGGTTCTTTTTAAAAGTCTTTTCATTTATATTGCCTCATCTAATTCTCATAAAACTAATAAGATAAGTAACCACTGATGACTTCAACAACTATGGACAAAGCAAAGTCAACAAGCATATTTAGTACGTAGAACATGTTGATGGTCTGTGAATAGGTAATATCTGGATCTGCCACCCGTCATTCCTGCTTGCTATTGTGCTTGTCACAAAGCTAGAGAAGGGTATTCCCATAAGGAAGAAGGCAGACCCACTGTATTATCATTAAAATATAATAGTGATCACTGATGAAAAAATGCAATGACATAATATATCATTTATAAAATAAATTACAAATATATCAAATGGCTTTAATTCAAGATGAACCTGTTCTACCAGCAGGAAAAATCTATCAAAACGATCTTTTAAAAGTGGCAATGAAAATGTTGAACAGAGTGTAAAAATGCCAACTAACCTCACTTTCTAAAAAGAAAAATACCAATGTCTTGACCAGGTTGGCGTTAGGGCTCTGTCGTCCCCTTCTTTTGAGGATTCCATCTTCTTCAGGATCTCTGCGACTAAAAAGCCTACAACCAAGCAAACTATTTACTATTTGAAAAACAAAGAATTTTCCTAATTTAAAAAAGATATTTTCCAAATTCATTACAACTGATAATTTAAGAAAAGACAAACACATTCTCTTGGTCCATAATTTGGACTGCATTATTCCCTCCATGTTTAGAAAGTAGACTTTTTTTATTTCATTCTCCATCAAAATCCTTTAAAATTTTTCAACTTTATAAAATGAATCATGTTTTTTGGGAGGGGACATTTCAAATCTTTCAATTCACCAAATAAAGGCTTTTAGCCTAAAGGTATTGCACTAATCTTTTTCAATCTCACTTATTAAGTCACATTCCCTGACAAAAAAGGAAAAAAAATGAATTCAGTTTGAAAAAAAAAAAAGCCTACAAACTTACACTCAGCGGTACATTTCTATGGATAATACAAGGTTTTGTTTCAAAAGAACAAGCAAAAATAAAATTAAAATAGGGTAATGAGATGAATACATGGTACTATAATCTAATATGTTAAAAATTAAAATTTTTTCTATGTAATTCAAGTAAAAAAAACTTAATGAGGATAATATCAAAGCTCATAAAAATTTCTATAGTTTTAAAAACATTTTCTGAACACAACCACACTAATTTCCCACAAAATATGCTCAGTGATAGTTGAATTGCACTATATATTCACATACTTTCCACTCAAATAAAAACAAGTGAAAAAAATCACACAAGTTAAAAGAAGCATTTAATAAGTGCTTACTATGGGAGAGGTATTGTGCTAAGTGCTTTATAAATACCTCATTTGATCCTCCCAACAATGCTGGAAGGTAAGGTTATCTCCATTTTACAACTGAAGAAACGGAGATAGACAAAGGATAAGTGATTTACCCAGTCAAAAAATTACAAAGAATCTGAGGCCAGAATTGAACTCAAGTCTTCCTGACTCCAGTATGAGCTTTAACTGCTATATCACCAAGCTACCTACCAATTTCTAAACTTCTGCTGATACTATTCTAAAAGAAAATGCATGGCTCAAACATTTATGGTTCTATAACCTGATCAGGGAAATTTAGTAACACTTCTATTAAGTCAGTGATGCAGAAAAGAAATAACTAGACAGAAGTAAATCAAGTTCAATATCACTATAAGCTTTATTCTAAAGACCAGTCTGCTGAAATATGTTAAGAAGCAAATAAAAACAATGAACATGTTCCTGGTTCAGGGGTAGAAAGCACACCGAATTGGGAATCACAGGCTACAGGCACTAACTACCTGTGTGACAGGGAGGAGTGACTTCATTCCCTGGGCCTTGGTTTCTTCACATTTAAATGAAGCCAGAGAGCTAGAAGGGCTACAATTTTTGTTTCAGCACCAAATCAATTGAGTTTATCATTTTTTTAAAAAATAGCACTTAAAATGATACAACCTGGGTTTTTTAAAGTAGTATATAAACATGGAGAAAAATAATATGACTTAAGTAACATTTCCTTAAGTGAAACACTATTCTGGTTATGATTTTTAAGTTAAGACATACAAAAATATAAATGTTATGAAATTTACACAGAGAAATCTAAACCTGACTTACTTTTTATAAAGAAATTCTCCTGCTGCTACTGCAACTGGCCGGTGGGCTGAATAAACCAAATGGTACACATTTTCACAGTCTTCTGCAGTAAGAACTTCTTCACTACTCCTACAAAAAAGAAGTATCAAGATTCACTCATTTTGCAATTTCAAACCATAGTTCAAAGACAAAAAATTCACAACTGGGGCTTCCTCCCAAAATTGACAATTCAAAAATAAATGAAATTAGTCTCATTCTATGTTAGCAGGCACAAATACCTACTTGCCCTGATCAAGTAGGCAAATGGCCAGCAACCACCACTTGAAAGTTCAAGGAAATCAAGGAAAATCAAGTTCATCATTAAGTAATATTGGAAGAATAATCAACCTAACTAAATGATATGAAAGAAAAAACTGAAAAGGAGGCAAAGAGAAGTGGATGATAGTCACTTGTAAACTCATCTCTGGTTCCACAACACTGCCTTCAAGATTGAACTCTTTCTTGCACAAATCCTTCTACACTGGTCACTTTCATGGGTCCTGAATCACAAAAAAAGCCTTGAAGGTAAAGTGAAAAACACTGATCAAGAAAGAAACACAGCACTAACAAAAAGCTAAAGTATGTGAGAGTTGGAATTTACTTTAGAGATGATCTTACAATTAGCTAGGAATATAGAAGAGATAATAAGGGAAGCTAAAATTTTTGTATCTCATTATTATGTTACTACTTAAGTAACAGAAACTCAAACTACAGTATTTTGAAAAAAAATTATGTCTGGTAGCATAAATGTAAACCATAAATACCCAAAAAAACCAAAAAGTGAAGGATGCATTTCTGTCACCATAAAACTACCACATATTATCAGAGAAATGACAGAAATCATACATGGCTAATGATCCACTGGTACCAAACCATGTAATAAAGAAATCTAAAAACAGCCACTAATATACTGGGTATACCACACTGTGGAGAAAATATAGAGAGAAGAACAGAATGAGAAGACACATGGGCTGTGCTCTATAATGCTAAAGAGAATACCCACACTGACAGGATCAAGGGCCCAAATAAACACACAGTACTATTACATTCATCTCATTTTGATGGCAGAAAGAGGCCTAAGACAAATGGATTTTGCAGACATTCTAATGGAACGTTTCTAAAAAGTTTCATACTTTTTCTGTCTTCTCAGCTGTCAATGTCCTTGCATCTTTCCCTTCCTTACTAATCGCCTGCAGTCTAAAAACTGGATAAGCAAGGTTGCTGTAACTTGACACAAGTTAAGAATCAACAAGTTGTGGTGCATGAGATCAATGGAATATAACTGTGCCTTTAAGAAATTATGAATATGAAAATAGGGCAAGACTTCCTACTAAAATCATAGAAACCAGAACCACAAACACACACAAAGACTAACAACATAAATAAAACAACAAAACAAAGTGAACCGAATGCTGAGCAAACCTGGCCTAAAAGAAAATATTAAAAAAGCACCTCACTCCCTTTTCTGGCAGGGATAAGAACCTGTAGAATGTGCAACACTGCTTATGATGGCAGACTTGGTTTTTATTCTTTGTCACAAGGAAGTGGAAGGAGGAAAAGACTAATGAGAAAATACACAGTATTTTTAAAAAATGCTACCACTATGATGTTTTACATATACCTTTTGTTAATCATTTCCCAATATTCCCAACCCCTTAGCAAACCTTCTCCCAAAGAAAAAGCAGCTAAGTAAGCCAGTGATCAAAATGACTGCCCCTAACACCTCTCAGAGTTTTCTCATCTATCCTACCAATTAAACTGAGTTCAGCTGCCTTTCAGAACAATTTCCATTCACATTACTGTAACTTGTTTTCCTTGCTTTATTTATTTGATTTATTTCAGTTATCAGTTCATTCAAGTTTACAAACATTTCTCAGAATTTAATATTTTCTAATGTACTTATATTTCAATTAATCCTTAAGTAATGGTCACTATTTCCAATTTACTACCAGTATGCTTTAACATATGACCTCGTAAGGTTTCTCTTAAATCTTAGTATACTCAATCATTTAACTGTGCATGGCCTTAATGCCCAGTCTATGAAGTTTCATTAAGCTGCTTTTCAAAGATGATGGCTTCTCGAATTTGTAAGGAACCTCAGAAGCTAACTAGTCTTAACCATGCCAATTCTCTCTAAACTATCAATGACAAGCCATCTAATACCATAAGACAGTGGTTCTCAACCTTCCTAATGCTGCAACCCTTTAATACTCGTGTGTGGGCATATCTGCATGTGGGTGGACTGGCCTGGAGATGGATAGAGGAGTGGTGTCTCCGTTCCTAAGACCATCAGAAAAACATGTTTTCCGATGGTCTTAGGCAACCCCTGTGAAAGGGTCGTTCAACCCCCCAAGGGGTCACGACCCACAGGTTGAGCGCCACTGCCATAAGAGAAAGTTCATTCATCTTCCAAATAGCAATGGCTTGGTTTTTTTTCCTCAGCTCAACTCCCTTTCCAGTTTCCATCCAATGTTCCTAGTAACTTCCTTGAGGACATAGAAGAGATCTTGAGAGAAACATGCTATAAAAAGTTCTCAGGAATTCTCATTTTCCAAAAATGTGAAAAAACTAGTTCTAAATGTACATTTAAGTACTTTTAAGTACATTTAAGACTAATTTTATTCAAAGAGTTCCACACTAGGATTCAGAAGCCCTGGGTACTACTAATGGCTGGTTCAGGAAGTAACTGTTAAGGTGAACCAGAGCAAAACATGATCTCTGTAAAAACCAATGTCTTCACCCTCCCCTCAAATGAGGGAGTTAGGCTCAGTGACAGGCAGTGAGGTGATGCAACGGATAGAGTGTCTGGCCTGAAGTTGGGAAGACCCATCCTCATGAGCTCAATTATGGCCTCCGACACTTACTTAGCTGTATGACCCTGAGCAAATCACTTCACCCTGTTTGCCTCAGTTTCCTCATCTGTAAAATGGGCTGAAGAAGGAAATGTCAAACCACTCCAGTATCTGTGCCAAGAAAACCCCAAATGGGGTCACAAACAGCGAGACACAACTGAAACAACTAAACAACAAGAACAAGAGGCTCAATGATTCTAATTACAAGCCCTTTCCCCACTCATGCTGACTTCATCATCTATTCCCCTAACTCAATTGAGAAAACGTGAGTGTTACCAGCTGCAAAGCACCATAATTTCTTCTTTCGTGCATTTTCCTCAGCCACTCCACTAGTGTTTTTTCTCTTTCCCAAGCCTAACCCTTTAATGTGTACCTTCTAGGAGATGGCCTGTAAGCTCACTCCCTGCATGCCACACCCAGAATCTCTCCCTTTCTTTTGGTTCAATCCCTGCTGCACAAAAACATATGCAAACCCCTCCCAGAAGCCTGTCTGCCACTCCCCAAAATCTGCTATCTTACCCCTACTTTTCTTCATCATTGATGACAAACTACTAGAAAGGGCCACCTACATCTGTTACCTCTATTTTGTCACTACATATTCATTTCTCTCTCTTCTCCAATCTGGATTCTTATTATACCCCTTTACTGAAATTGCTCTCTCAAAAGTTAGCAATTGATTTTCCCCCCCTTTCTTAGTATTCATTTTCCTTGACTTCCCTGAAGCTTTTGACACTACTAACCACTTCCCTCATTCCCTAGTTGCACTCTCCATCCCTAATTAGATACTTCTTGGTCAGCCTTCTTACAGAACATTCATGCACTCACTATTCCCTAAGCCTAGGTGACAGCTCTAAACTAAAAGCTCTTTAAAATAAGCTGGACATTTATTAAGCACCTAGTGTGTATGGTGCTGAGCTACCTTTGAGGGTAGAGCAACTTTCAAAAAGGCACACAGCAAAAGAATCCATGTAACTGTATTTCTTAATTTTTGAGTATGTGATATTTTATAAACCCTTTCAAATTAAATGCAAGGAGGGGGGCAGGAGGTCAGTTTATACATTATGAATGTTTTTGGTTCAAAAGGATAATTACTGTTTAATTTTCTGCAAACAGCAACTCATCTTGTCTTGGCTGGGTCTACAGAGCCAAGGGAGTGCACAGTTCTTGCTCTATTGGAGACTATAACAATAACCACAAGCTTCCAGATGTTTTCTATACCTGGTTAGAACTCCCTATAGAGAGCAAGTTCTTTAATGAAAGGATAACTCTAATGAATCTAAACTCTAATGATAAATGCATTTTGTCCATCATCAACTTTTTAAAGAATATCAATCAATAACTAACATCCACTGTGGGGGAAAAAAGCTCAAATACAAAGAAAGGCAATATGACAATCTAATGAGAGAAGACAACATGCAAACAACTATATATAAATGGCAAACTGTGTGTGTGTGTGTGTGTATGTATACACAGGATAAAAATAAATATAATCCACAGAGGAAAGGAACTAACATTAAGTGGGAGTGGGAAAGGTTTCTTAGAGAATATGGAATTTTATTTATCTGAACTTGAGAGAACCTAGGCAGACTGGGGGACAGAATTTGGGCGGCAGGGGAGGGCAGAGAAGAAAGACAAAAAACAGACCCTGTTCTCAAGGAGTCCAGTCTAACTGGAGGGACAACATGCAAACAAGTATTTGCAAACAAGTTATATAAAGGACAAATTGGAGTTGATCTTAGAGTGAAGGCCCCAATGTTAAGGGGGAGAGAGTAATGCTTCTTGAAGAAAGCAAGACTTTAACTGAGCCTTGAAGGAAGCCAGGAAGCAGAGCATTCCTAGCATGGGGGACAATGAGGGAAAATGTCCTGAGCTGAGAGACAGAATGTCTAATGCATGGAACAGCAGGAAGGCATGGGATGATGAAGAATCCAGGTAGTGGCAACGTTAGCAGAGAAGAGAAGAGGAATATGTAAGAGATATTATGAAGGCAAAAATAAAGAGACCTTGGAAACAGATTAGATATGAGGGATGAGAGAGAGTAAGGAGTCTAAGATGATACCTCAGTGGTATGACTGGGAGGATAGTAGTGCCCTTTACAGGAAGAGGTGAAGGTTTGCTGGGAAAGATAATGAGTTCAATTTTGGACATGTTGAGCTTATCAAACTGTTTGAGATGTCCAATAGGACGTCAGAGAAGCAATACTTACTAGGAGTAAGCAGAGAAGTTGGGCCACATTCTATTCTCTTTCTACACTCTATTCCTTGATGATCTCATCTACTCACAGGTACGATCATCCTCTATAATCCCTAATTTTTCAAAACAATTCAATCACATAGCACCAACTACACAGAGATCTCCACCAAGATGTCTCATCAACATTTCAAACCCAAAATATCGAAAAACTATACTCACCCTTTACTCCAAATAATTAGCATATACTGAAAACTTGCCTATTTCTGTTGTAAACACCAAAATTCTCTCAGGTTTATAGCCTCAGTCATCATAGAATCCTGCCTCTCTTTCTTTCAACTCTACATATCCTGAGGTCAAATCTTATTGATTCTGTCTTAAGAAGAGCTCACATACCCCTCCTCTCCATAAACAATCATTACCATAGTTTAGCCTACTTCCTAGACTAATAAAAGTCTCTTATTTGGTCTGGTCCCAACCAAATCACTTGAGTTTCAAAATTCATGGATTTGTACATATCAGCCAAAATAATCCTCCTAAAGCAAAGATCTGAGCATATCATTCCCATAGTCAAGTCTTAAATGGCTACAGACAGAATTTAGGATAAATATGAACTCCTTAGCCTGCCACTGTAGACCCTTCACACTGCAGACCGTTCACACTCTGACTTGAAGAATCCTACCTTCGCAGACTTATACTCCCTCCACATATTCCCTAAAGCTTCAAATTCCCCATAAGTGGAATGTAACCCCTACACAAGTACTCAGCTCAGGTACCAGTCTCCACCACGAAGTCTTTCCTGAAATCCTTACAGACTCAAAATATCTTTTATTTAGTGATTCAGTTATAGGCAATATGCACCCATCACCAACCTGACCCCACCGCCAGCTCCCTAAAAGAATGCTTTTGTTTTTCTCTAAGTATCCCGAAAGCCTAAGGTGATACCATTAGTAAGCATTAAATAATGTTAGCTGATTTTCAATTTTTTATCAAGTTTCAGACTAATAGTTAATAAACATAAGCAAGCTAATTGTGACTCTATCTCTTTTAATATGTCTGCGCATACACACTTATGCAATAAATGTAGTTACTTACTGTAAAACAAGAGTGAGTAATTTTATTGCTTGCACTGCAACGTCATATTCTTTATCAAGGGTCATGGAAACAATTCTATCCTAAGAACAGAAAATAAAGTATTTTAAAGGGGAAGGGGATATGAGTAAACAAAAGTCTGGTTAAAATACAGGCAATTTGCTTGACAATATCCAACACTACTAACCTTGAATCGACTGGTGAAGAGCTCCAGTTTGGAATTAAGCTCCTTATTATAATAAAGCCCTTGCAGTGCAGTAAGACACTTTAGTCTTACCTCCCCTTGCTAAATAAAATTGAAAGAAAGATTAAAAGTATACTTAATTTTACATTTTAATCTTCGAGGTACATAATACTGTCAACTAAAATGAAAACTAGCCAACAGAAAAATTCAGAAACCTAGATCTACTATAAAATCCATTTTTCACTTAATTATTTTGTGATACTTAGCAATGGAGAAAGGAAAAATTAACATAATCCTAAGGTTACATGAATGTCTTTGGATTATTATTACTGATGTGCATAAAATAATGTTGTACATACTATCAAGAATAATGTCCTACCCTATAAAGAAACTACCATTTATGTCTCTAATGGCATGAAAGGTGCTATATATGCCTAGGTGCCCTTAGATATCTGTCAGTGAAATCTTAACCCATACGAATCCAGTGAAAACAATATCTGAGGTAAGCCATATAAAAGTACTTTTGCCCTTTGTATGGCTTATTATACTCAAATGTAGTTGGCACATATGATTTCATATATACATAGCTAGGTCCATGTCTATATACCTATAGATAGTATCCATCTACATCATTCAGAAAATTCATCTTTAAAGCTATATATATTCTTTCCATACTTCTTGGTCTAAGTCCTTATAGAGACAAATGTCTATAATACTAAAAGGTGTAAGACGAGTAATTAGTTCTCCCCAAATTCAAAGAATTTCATGAAATATAATTTGAAAATAATTAAAGAAGCAGACATATATTGTCAAAAAATATAAGGGATAATACCTAGAACACCTGATGCACCAGCATCTTGGATCCAAAGAGCTTATTACATACAACTTACCTTATCATGCATAGTCCACCCAACGTATTTTAAATAGCTGTCATTAAGAAAGGCATCACTGTACATTTTCATCCATATTCCAATCTCTTCAATACAAATAGCACGGATTTCTGCTATAGCATCACTGAACAAAAAATAAGAGAGTTACACCTACTAATAATACTGTAACACAGTCTATGCTCATTCAACAACTATTATTTGGTGTCCTATATATATATATATATTACCATGCCAATTACAAAAAGCATAAAAATAAACAGTGCCCAACAAAATGACCTGGTTTCAGCTCCAAACACCCTCCCTCAATATGCTCAACCTGGCTACAGAAGAAACGACTTGACTTACCGGTATCTATGTACAAAGACTCCTTTAAATATGGCATTCATCATATTTTCTATTTCATCTTGATTTTCTTGAAGCTAAAAGCATAAACACGACACTCAATAAAATGCAAATTCCAAAAATACAAACGATCTTTTTTTGGAGGGGATTGGGGGGGGGGGGGGGGGGCAGCCCATAACATTGCTCCTCACTGAGACAAAGTTTATTGTCATACAAATGTGTCCTGCAATTACGCTCAATTTTGCTTTGCAAATGTAGCCACTGAAAAAAATGTATCCTGTATACTGAAAATGCTTGACTGAAAAACTTCACACTTTGGGTGTAGCCTTTCAACCAGACCAAACTGACGCAAAAAAAAAAAAAAAAAAAAAAAACCCAACACATATCTCTCTTTAATTTCTAAGAAATTTAAAAACCATTATTTTAGTTGTTAAAATAAATCCTGAATTACATAAAATTTGAAGTAATTCATTTTATGTCTGTGAAAAAGAAGTTAGCAAAGTTAAGATGAATAATTCAGTGCCAGTGAGTTAGTTAAATATTGCCTATGCCTGGAAATGTACTGACAGCTAACCACACTGTTACCCATTTACCTCTTTCCTCTTCTGCAGCAAAAGTTCCAGTCTATCATTTGCTCGCTTTCCAATCATTTTATTTCGCTCTGCTTCATACTGCCTCTGTGTATTGTCCATGTTAATGCTAAGATTTAACGCCACATTCACCAATGCTGTCATCAACTTCATAGCTATTTTTTAAGAAAGAAGAATGAGAGGCAAAGAACAACAATTTTAGGTCATTTTAAGCTAAGTTCAAACCTACTATTAACATGAAAAAAAGACAAAGTTCAGGCAGCAGCTGCTACAACTACACTCAGAATTGTCTATTCCATTATATAACTAACAACACATCTTTTGAAGGATGTGGCCTTTCAAAACTGACAATGAAGTCTACTCTGTAAGAAAAACTAAAAGTCTAGGTTCCAGTTTTTGACCTTCTTTATTAAAAAAAAATTCATTAAACACCTACTGTGAGAGACAGCATGAAAGTGGATAAAGAGCCACCCCCAAAAGGGCTTGGAGGGCTTAATTCTACACTCTGACCCATGATGGCTGTGTGACCCTGGGCAAGTCACATTGACAGAGTCCCACAGGAGGGTTCTAAACCTGCAGATCTGCATTGGCAGAGCATCTTACTGGGTGCTCCCTATACTAAGGAAATCACAGGTCAGCTATTGCACTACTCACTCCAACCACACTAACAAAAAAAAGTGCATGAGTATGCAGTATGTGTCTGTGTCTTCGGGAAAAAAAAAACCCAACAAGTACTGTGCTTTATTAAATAATCACATAAAAGCTGAAGCTGATGGGTAAGGGAAAAAACGTTGCTAGATCAAATGAAGTAATGGAATTTACACAAATCATTCAAAAAAGTGATTTGACGAATACTTTTGCAGCCTTTCTTTAACTGGAATTTTAACAACAAGCTTTCACAAGCTATTCTTCTCAGAAACTTTAAAAAAAAATAGAACTTTTATTCTCAGAAACATTTTAAAGAATATCATGTGAAGGGCAAAGTAATATGTAATAAAGGAGATCAGATCATCTGGTGCCATATTTGATAAACTCTACTCTCTGTCAGATCCACCCCACGTGCAAACACAACAAAATGCCTATTCTGTTGATGGAGGCAGGTTCAACATCAAAGACATATAAAAGCTAGATTTCCCCATCTCAAAGTAACTTAAAACAAAAACATACTTCACATGACAGCAAAATAAATGTGTTTAAATTCATACATCAAAAAAATTGTGACATTAAACTGATTAAAGCTGTTGATATTAAAAGTTGCAAAAATTTTAGACTATATATCCAATACTTGGAATGTAATTAATGACTTAGATCCTACAAAAATCTATTAGGTAAGAGTATATTTTCTTTACAATTTATACATTCTATCTTTTCAAATAAGGGGCACTAGAAATAGAAGTATTATTTTTTTGGAGGGGAGAAGGCAAGGCAATTGGGGTTAAGTGACTTGCCCAAGGTCAAACAACTAGTAAGTATCAAGTATCTGAGGTCAGATTTGAAGCGAGGTCCTCCTGACTCCAGGACCAATGCTCTATTCACTGCATCACCTAGCTAACCCTAAATAGAAGTATTATTAAGGAAAAAGAATAGGTTAAGAGAATTTTAAATTTCTGAACAAAAAGAAGTGTGTCATAGCCAAAACTAAGAGATTTAATTCTTAAACAAATTAAGATGAATAATCGACCATAGGATATTGAGCATTTTCTATTTGAGCACAATATAAAGATGGGAGTCAAAAGATATTTACTAAAACATCAGTGTACTAGAATCAAGATAAACAGGTTGAAAATAAACTTAACTTTAAAAAAACAGATAATTCAAGCAATTCAGTATTTTGAATAT
>JAQQSV010006830.1:0-14180 GCA_028646515.1 Pseudochirops corinnae
AGAGGGTCCTACTGTCCTGAAGCCACGCAAAGGATGACAGCTTGGGGGGAAGAGCGGAGATTTTATTTGATTTCCTGTTACAAGGTCCCCCTCCTTCTCTCTATCTCAGTCTCTCTCTGTCTCGATCTCTTTTCCCGTCTCTGTCTCTCCCCCTCTCTCTGTCTCTATCTGCCTTTATGCTTCTCTCTCTCTTCTGTCTGACTCTATCTCTTTGTTGCTATATCTCGGTCTCTCTCTCTCTCCATCCGTCCAGATCTCAGCTCTTTCGTCTGCACGGTTTATTGGCCTTGCGCCCAGAGTCTCAGGCACAAGGAGGAAGAAAAAGAGGCCCGGGGCGGATGTCATACTACGTCTCTAGGAACTAGTCAGTCCCGTCCATTCCTCTCTCCCTCCCAGCTTTGCATTAGTCTTGCCGGAAGGCGGAGAACTGCCCCTAAACTATTTTGGGCGGCGACACTTAGACTTCAGCCTCCTAGATCGGAAGTGATCGGATCCCAGCACTTTTCCCAACCATGGGTTTGGAACTTTACCTGAACTTTATCTCCCAGCCCTCCCGCGCGGTCTACCTCTTCGCCAAGGTTAATCGCATCCCCTTCGAACTGAAGACCGTGGATCTCTTCCGGGGTGAGCTCCCAGGCCGGGTTGCCCCCAATCCCAAATACTCGGCCCAGACAATCCTTGCCCACAGCCTTAAACAAATCCTGTCCTCATTCACCCTGTGCTCAGCTACAGTCCGAAGGATCCCAAAGAACCTGAACGCCATTCCCCTCCTCATTTCAGCGAAGCCCTTCCTCTTCCCCCTTGCCCCTTCAGAGGGAAAGTGGGTGTGGGGGAGACGGGGAGCGGGGGAGGGGTTGCTGTAGATGGGCCCAAGGCTCCTTAGGGAAAAGAGGGCAGCTCCTCCCGCCCGGACTCTATTGTAGAACCGGGCGAGGGGGAAGGGCTGGGGGAGAAGCGGAGAGATCAAAATGACAAAAAGCTGCACATGGTCGTTGCCCTTCCTGCTCTAACTCCCCAACATTTGGTTGGCCCTTTAGCTGGGCTTTGGAGAAGGCAGAGAAGGCTGTGACCTGATTGATGCCGTCTAACTACCGAGAAAAGCCAGGGAGGGAATGGTAGAAGCTGAGGAGGGAGGTAGGTTTGGAAGAGGAGCCTCCTCTCAGTAAAGAAGGATGCTTACGACTTTGGGGGCGGGGGAGAAGGGGAGTCACCTGCCTTCTCCCTCCCTCCTACTTTCTCTTTTCTCAGGCACAGACTGTAATTTCTCCTCCCTGTCTCACTGGGAACCCTGCTTATTACCGTATCCACCCTCTCTCCCTCTTTCCCTCTAGAAGCCCAGGCCGGACTTCAGATCTTGGGCTGGCTGAGCTGTGTCTGACTCAGTCCGCTTGCACACTGTGGGCCTCTTCTTAGCTGGCCCATGGCCCAAGGCAGCCGGTCCCCGGACAGCCCGGGCCACCTGCGAGACCTCCTGGGTGCTCTGGCAATGAGCTTTCCCCGGTTATAGAAGCCGGATTAAAACACGAAATAAAACAGACAAAAATAATCCCAACCGGAAAGAATACTAACCCCCCGGCTCTGAAGTTGTACCCTCGGGGCTTCTGGAGATGCTGGCACTTAGTAGGTGCTTGCTGACTGGACTTAAATGCCCATAAAGCATCTCCTACCACTACCTCTGATGCTCAGTCTTGGGGCGTTGCTCCGGGATTGTGCAGAGGTTCTGTAACTTGTATGGGACCATGAGACCAGTATGTGTCTGAGGACTGCCTTGAGCCCAGTCTCCTGACTCCAAGTCCTCTAGCCACAAGGCCAGCTAGCTCCCAGTACTGGTGCTGAGATCAGCTGGAACTCTCCAGCTGAAACAAGTGACAAAGGTACCAAGTCCTTCCTCAGCCCCCAGCCTGCAAACTTGCCCCTCAGACAACCTCGGGGGAACAATGGTTCCACTCACTTGCTTTCTTCATCTATCTCTATTGGCCACAGATTTTTGTGTTTTTTTTTTTTCTTAAAACATATGGAAAAGATCTCTCTTTCCTCTTCTTTGACTCTGTCTCTGTGCTCTTTACTCTATCTTTCTATCCTCTTTTTCTCTCCACCTTCTCCTCCCTCTCCTGTCTTCCCCTCTCCCTCTTTCCTGCCTTTTTCTCCCCCCTATTCCTTTTTCTCTTTCCTTCCCAGCTTGCCTACATAATAGATAATATATAGCCACCAATCTTTGCAAGGGAAACAACCCTTATTTCATTTTGGCATCCTTAAATCCCATGACCACGTGAAACAGCTTGCCTTTGTTGTCCTAAGAGTTGTTCTTTTGAAAAAAAACAGTTAAGTAGTCTAAAGTTAATTGGTTTAACTGGGAAAATCAAAACTCTCCCATCTGGCTAACCTAGTGGGGGAAAGACTATGAGGGAGGAACAGGAAGCTAAGGGATTGAAAGGCAAACTGGTGGGAGAAAAGGGGACTGGAAGAGGAAGTGCTGCTGACTTGGTGTTCCTCCTTCATTCTCAAAGAGGACTAAGGAAAGGGTGGAGCAGGAAACTGAGGGCTGCCCTGGACACTGGCTGGTCTCTAGAGCCTGCTACTTGACTCAGTCTCCTCTTTCATCTTAATACCTCAAACTCCAGAGTCTTCCAGGAGTGGAGCCACTTATGTCCTGATCTATATCTGGCCACTCACTGGCCAGAGGGCTCTGGGGGAGAAAGTGAGGCTGCTGACTTTGCACAGCCCTGCCTCACTATTTATACTCCAGTTCACTTGCAGTCATGGCATCATCTTCCTGGTGTCATGGTCCTCTTTGAGAATGAAGAATAGGACACATCCTGGGGTCATGTTTGTTTATTTTCCGTTAATTAATACAATGTGCACACACATATTTTTAACCAACTAAGGTCAGAGTCCTTAGTCTACTTCTTTAAATATTATGAATTAAACTAGCAAAACTCACCTTTTCCAATTGTAGTAACAAATATTTCTCTCTGCTAAATCACTCAGGCTCTCAGGATTTAATCAATCCTGGGCAGCTGGGTGGTACAGAGGATAGAGTATTGGCCTTGAACTACAGGGAAGAACTGAGTTCAACTTCTGTCTTAGTTACTAGTTTAGTGACCTTGGGAAAGCCATTTCACCCTTACCAGGCTCAGTTTCCTCCTTCAAAAAAAAGTGGGAATAATAATAGTACCAGCCTTACAGAGTTGTGAGGATAAATAAGTTAATGGATTCAAAGCATTTTGCAAACCTTCTAAGTGTTATGTAGATGCTAAGGGACACAAAGAAAGAGAAAAGACAGTCCCTGCCCTCAAGGAGCTCACTATGTCACAGGCAAGAAAACACATTAAAAAAAAAAAGCTGCCAAGGGAAGGAGGGCACCTGGTGTGAAGGCCTAATGAAGGCCAGAGGAGGGTGTAGCTTGGTGTGCAATGATGTGATTTCTGCCCTGGGTGCCCTCCTTAAATAGAAGATCTCCACTAGCCCAGCAGAGGGAAGAAGAGGTCCCAGGGGTGAACATGCTGAGGAGGTGTAAGTATCAGGCTCCATGATATCTTTCAAGAGGAGGAGACTCTGGGAGAGGATGATGAACTCCCAAGGACTGTACCAGATAGGAGGTGAAGTCATGTAACATGCGAACTCTTCCTCCCAGCTACATAGCACCTGGAAATATGGCACTTTGTGCTATGAAAGCCTTCATCAAAATTGCTGATAAAAGTGTTGGCTGGTCAAGGGCACCTCAGTAGAGAACATTTTCCAAGCACCCTTGTTAGTGCCATTGGGATCTGACCATTCAACCAATCTGAATCTGCCATGATGTTTGCCTCTGGTCCACCCACCTCCAGCCAGCCCAGATGTTTCCAAAACTATTTGGCCTACAGCCCTGTTTTAAAAAAAATACTCTAAGGTCCCACCCTCATAGAATTCTACTTTCTCTTTAACATTTACTTCTACTTACACTTCAACAATTTTAAAATAATTTTTGTCATTTCAAAAAATATATATTTTGAAATGAGGCATCTTAAATTTAATAATTTCCTGTAAATTTGTGGTTTTTCCACATTTAAACATTGATGATGCACTATTGCATCATGGAACCATATAGGATAGTACTGTAAACAAATCATTACATGTACATATTCCTGTCTATGGAGACTGGGCTTACTGACAGTATGCTACAGGCTTGCTTGCCAAGACTTACTTGTTAAGACTTGTTGGCAGACTGGAGCACCGATCCGTTGTAACTTGCATTTTGGTGCTCATTTTTAAAATTACGTATTTACTATGACTTCAACTCTGTTACACAACAGAAGAGACATGCACAAATGCTTTTTTCAAAATGTTCTCATCGTATTTCCTTATGCTTCTACTGCCCCATTACTTTTATTCAATCGCCTCACCGTTGCACCCAAGGTTACTGCCACCCCACTGGGCTGTTCAAGCACTCTGCAGGGGGAAGTATTGCCCATTTTGGGAACCTATTCTGGCCTTCCTCACTCCATGTTTGACACTCAGATAAAATGCAGCACTTTGTCAGATAACTTGCTATACCCTATATACAGTAGGGCTACTACATTCTCCCATCTACCAGTGTAATGACTTCATTCTTCAGAAAGTCTGAGTGACCTCTTATCCATCCCTCTACACATCTCCAGCATTTCGATTTCAAATGGAATCGTCTCTTTACAGCTTCAGAGATTAATTTCATTGCTGAGAGCTACCCATTGGTTTGAGGGTAACTTTCATTACAGATTATAGGTCCATGAGATGTGACCTAAACTCTCACTGAACACTTGGGGAGCTGTTCTTCAGAAATTCAGGGGCCATGGGAGACCATGCCAACTTGGCATTGTTTTATCACAAACTCTAGGGAAACTAGGTGTCTGAGGCATAGAGTTCTGGGCCTGGAGTCAGGAAGACTCATCTTCTGACTTCAAAACTAGCTTCAGACACTCACTAGCCGTGTGACCCTGAGGAGGTCACTTCACC
Organism: Pseudochirops corinnae; assembly: GCA_028646515.1. Classification (NCBI taxonomy): domain Eukaryota; kingdom Metazoa; phylum Chordata; class Mammalia; order Diprotodontia; family Pseudocheiridae; genus Pseudochirops; species Pseudochirops corinnae. The sequence continues at coordinate 4,972 of JAQQSV010006830.1, forward strand.
ATGTTGGCCTCAGTTTCCTCACCTATAAAATGGTCTGAATGAAAGGAAAGAGCAAACCCCTCCAGTTCCTATACCAAGAAAACCTCAAATTATGTCACAGTGAGTCAGACAAGGCAGATGATTGACCAACAACAAAGTCACAAGCTCATGTGGAATGGCCAGCTGCCCCCAAGGGTTCCTTCATTTCCACTTTAGCCACTCTTTTGGTCAGAATCAGGCACAGAACAGGAGTCCCCCTTGTTGCTCTTTCATCTGCTTGATCTCTGCTGAAAGGATGGATTAGGAGCAGGCAGACAAGAGGAGCTCTTCAGGGCTGTGACATGTGTAGTTCTCCCTACCTTGACCTTGACTTTGACTTCGATCTGTCCAAGTTCATGACCTTGGTCTTGGGCTTACCTCCTTGGACAAGGCCTTTCACTAGGAGTGAGGAGTCACAACATGTGAGTACAAGTGTGATAGCCTTAATGAACCCACTAACACATTCTGGCCAACTGCCCCACACTGAGTACCTGGGAAACCAGTGTCTTAGACCTCTTCAAGGCTGTCCAAGCACCTTGAAGCTGTGGCCAGCTCCCTGAGGGCTACAGCTTAGTGGGGAGGGGGGAGCCCTTCTTGCCTCATTTGGCCCATCTGCTCTCCTTTTAGGGCAGCACCTGACTGATGATTTCACCAAAGTGAACAGCCTGAAGAGGGTGCCGGCCATGAAAGATGGAGATTTCACCTTGGCAGAAAGGTATTTTTCCTGGTCCTAGGACCAGCTCCCCTACTGCCCTCATGCCCTCACACACCCATGCCCTCAATTTCTTCTGAAATTTTCTTTCGCTTGTTGTCTTTGAAAAACTTTTCTAGTCAGATGAAAGGTTGCTATTTTTATAAAGTCTAGCTAAGGTGGAGAAGTTACTACAGAGGTAACAGGGAGAGGAGAGAGAGGTAGACAGAGAGGGAGAAGAGAAGGAGAGAGGGAGTGAAAGAGAGATAATGGGGTCTTCTGGCTGTGAACGGTTTCACAACCAGGATTCAGCCAACATTGGGCCTAAACATATGGACTATTGCATCTCACCTTGCCTAGGTAATCTCAGCTTTCTTGGAAACCAGAAAGATGTCGAAGGGCATAAGAAGAAAGGGAGAGAGAGAGAGAGCTGTGTGGTGGATAGAACTTGGGAGTGGAGAAGAGGGGAGCTTTGCACCCTTGCTTCTAGTCCTGCTTTTGTCTCTAAATTTCCAGGAAAAATTGTCCATGTATCTTTTTTCTTCATTTTTGTTTCTTTTTTTCCTCCTGACATAGTTCAAGAACATTTTCTTGGGTGCTCCCACAGGGCCTTTTGGCACAGATAGTGACTGAAAGTCAAGGGCCAGGGTGCTGGTCTTGGGGGGAGATCATACAGTCTAATCTCCTCCACCCAGAACCCCCAGCTAACCCATTCTTACCCACAAACAGGCACAGACACACACAGACACGCAAACAGAAGCACAGGCATAGTTTCCTGGAAAGAATTGTCCAAGAATAGCTGGATGAGATGGCCAAAGGAAACCCTTTTATTTTTGAAGGAAGGAATTTATTTCTGGAAATACATAAGGATACTGCCCTGATAAACCTAATGTGCCCTGAGAAGGCCCAAGGGAGAAAATTCTTGGAAGGGGTCAGTGGGAGGGATTTGACCAAGGTTGTCCTTCCTCCCCCCTCAGTTCGGCCATCCTGCAGTACCTGAGTCAGAAATACAACACCCCAGCTCATTGGTATCCTCCAGACCTGCAGGCCCGGGCACGGGTTGAAGAATACCTGTCCTGGCATGGTGACTCCATTCGGGGCATTTTTGGCTCAATGCTGTGGATGCAGGTAAGACAATGGGCCTCGGCTGAGGGTGAGGGGTTAGGGAGTCCTTACAATCTGGCCTGACCTTTAGCCTTACTCAAAGTCCCTAAAGTCTTCAGGTGGGGAGGTGAACACAGATGGACTTGAGGAGGTGACCTTTTGTGCACAGCTGAGACTGAACCCTCCTACCCCTCCCTGATAGGTGCTGGGCCCTGTCATTGATGTCCACACCCCCAAGGAGAAAGTCGACAGGAACATAGCATCCATGACGCAATCCCTACAACATCTGGAGCAGAAGTTCCTGCAGGACAAACCCTTCCTCACTGGTGACGAGATCTCCTTTGCTGATCTGATGGCACTGGAGGAGCTGATGCAGGTGTGGGGGCAGACTTGGCCCTGGTGACCAAGAAAACCATTAGGATGTATGAGGCACCTATGGGAACCATAAAAGAGTATGATCAGTTAAGGAATTTCTGAGTTCGAGTGTATAGAAGTAGAAGACTTGTGAGTGATGACCAGGTGAAGGGTCTATGTATACCTGAGGTGCACTGGTACAAGTCATGGGAAGTGGGTAGATGGAGGGCTTTGGAAGCCTGAGTGTTTGAAGGAGAATAAATATGTAGGTTAAAGTGCCCTAGGATGAGGACATGAGCTGAGATGTGAGGAGAGAGGAAGCCTCCACCCTCAAGGACTTGGAGTTTTACTGGAACATGCAATGTGGATACAGATAAGGAATAAATTCAAAGTCTCTTGAGGAAGGACAGAGTCCAAAGCACTGGGAGGAGGAAGTGCCTGAGCTCACACTTAGAGGGGAGCTGTGGCTTCCAGAGGTGGGGCTGGAGGCCAGGTGGTAAACAGGGAAAGGACTCCAGACATGGGAGAGTTTGTGTGTTTATGTGTGGAGACTGGAGAAGGGCTGCCAAGTTCAGAGACCAGCTCAGTGGCCAGTGTGTCTGGGACACAGACTCCATGAAAGGGAATGATGTGAAACCATACTGTAAAGACCAGGATTACAGGTCTTCAAGTCTAGTCTATTTCCATTGTCTTTGGGCAAGGCAATAGGGAACCTGTGAAGAATGTTGAGCCAGAGAGTGCCACAAGTAGGGTTAACCTGTATTTTAGGAAGATGCTTTGGGAGTTGTGAGGCAGATAAATTAGGAAGAGGTGAATTAGGCACCTCTTTTCTAAGCCAGAGATGATGAGTCCCTAGTTTCCCTAGGAAATGAATGTAACATTTTTGGGGATGTTGGAATTAAGGATTTTTTACAACTGACTGGTTAGGAGCAGTTATGGAGGAGATATCAAGGAAGAAGGGTAGCCTTGGTCAATCCCCCCTGGTGGCCCCTTCCCAGGATTCTCTCCCTTGTGCCTTCTCAGGGCACATTGGGCTTATCAGGGAAGGAAGTTTGCAAATTAGGATGATTAGAAGGAAGGTGGAACAGAAACTGGAAAGTTTGGATCTAAGGGGTGGTGTTAGTGGGGACATTTCCAACTCCCCAATGGTTAGCATCCTACCCCTTCTTCAAGGGGAGTTACTGGGGAGTTTGAGAAATGCTGAGTTTGAAGTGTTTTCCTGCAGACCTTCTATGCTGGTTTTGATGTCTTTGAGGGCCGACCCAAGCTGGCAGCTTGGCGTGGGCGCGTCGAGGCCATCTTGGGGGAGAAGCTCTGCCAAGAGACCCGGGAAGCCATCTGTAAACTTTGTGCAGAACCCAAGTCCATGAAGGACATTCTTCTGGCCATGCAGGAGAGGATGAAGTTACGTCTTTCAAGAATCCCCTGATACAAGGTGAGATGGAGGGCTGTGGGATGAGGGAACTAGGGCAAAATGAGGGGAAAGTCTTCCACATGTGAAGAGGAGAAGAAGAAGAGAAGGAAGAGTTTCTGGCACCTTGCCTGTTCCCTAGAAATGTAATCTGTGTCGCCAGTGACAGCCTCATAAACCTGGCTCAATAAACATCCGAGTTCTCTCACTGCTTCTTGGTTTAGGGCCTGAGCTCGGCTTCCCCTCCTCTCACATCCCCTTCTCCTGCCCATTGAGGCCCAGCCAGCTCTTCTGTGGTCTCTCTCTCCTGGTTTTCCCAATCTGTGGCACCTGGGAACCCTTTAAGGACAGAGCCTAAAGCTCCTACTTCCTTAGACAGCCTCAGACCTTTCAAGAAGCTGATGGGCAGAGGGAAGAACCAGGGCCCAGCCCCTCCCCAGTCAGGGAGAACTAAAGTGAATAAGGTCCTGATAAACAGCATCTGCTTCTCTTCTAGTTTTCTCCCTAGGTCAGAATCCTTAAGAAGGAATGAGCCCCAGGGATGAAATGCCCAGTGCAGACAGATGCATCCATGGCTTTCACCTCCATCTTCATCAATTCATGACCAGCATCCACTCGCTTTCCTGCCTGCATTTGTGCACACTGGCACACATCTGGATACCTTAAATAATTCTCCCCTTATAGACAGTAACAAATTCCAATCCACACAGAGGGAGAGATCAGTGAATCAACTAACAATGCTTTAGGAAAAAGATCTCAGTTGTCTGTAATCTTCAGCCTGGGTCTGGGAATTTATAGGTGTTAAAGAAACAAATGTAAAATCATGTGAAAAAAATAAAATCCAAGAAATAACTTGTCTTGTTGGCAATTCAAGGAGAAAGGGTCCTAGGACTTTAAATGCATTAAGAGCTCCAAAGGTCTCACCAGTGACTGTGACAGACCTGGAGGAGTGGGATGGGGGCTGGCCAAAAGACCCCAGAGCCCGTCTGGTCTAATGGGAGCCAAACTGGAATACTCTCTCTGCCATCATCCAGTTTCAAATTCTCAATGCCAAGTATTGGGGGACTCATTCCCTTTGGACTCATCCTATACAGAGTTTCAGATAACTCTTAAGAGCCAGGTGGTTTTTCATTATGTTGATCCAAATTCTGACTCTTTGTAGCATCTCCCCCAATGTTCCTTACTCTGCCCTCTGACACCAAGGGGAACATGTTTAATTGGATTATTCAAGAATAATTCAACATTATTTGCACATACAATGAGCTGGAGCCAATTGGCATGCCAGACTCTAATTCCATTCTGATCCAGCCAAGGGCTGTGTTCCAATATTTTCCCAGATATTTCCAAACAATGCTGTCTCTGATGCTGTCATCCACCTTCCTGCTCCTCATTGCAGATCCTGGACCCTGGTCCTGGGACCCCAGACTCTGACAGATAAACTCTCTCCAGTGCTCCATTTCATTTCCCAACTGTATGCCCATGTGCTCTACCCCCTCCTCATGCCCCAGCCCCGCTTTATGTTGTCTCCTCCCCCCTTAGGATATAACCTCTTCGATGGCTGGGACTGTCTTGTTGGCTTGTTGTACTCCAAACCTTGAGCATAGTGCCTAACTTATAGCAAGAATTGAGTAAATGTTTATAAATTCACTTGTTTATTCATCTACTCATTAATTTCTGCCTCTCTTTGTAGTTTATAGAAATGCACAGTCTCATTGATTAATCAATCAGCTTTCAGTCTCAATTGCAGCTCATGAAGCAAACCAGAGACACATCTTTCCCATTAACCTTTTCCATTCTCTGCCCAACTGGTCTCAGAGACCTGAATACACAGCCATATCCCAGGCTTCACAGTTTGCTCTTAACTCACCTGTAAAGTGTGGAGAGTAGCAACCCCTGCTTCCCAGGGCTGTTGGAAGGATCATTAATAATAACCGATAGCAGCTAACACTCATGGGGTGAGCACTAAGTTCCAGGCATTGTGCTCAGCCTGTTATAATTATTATATCTTTTGTCCTCAACAACAACACTGTGAAGTAGCTCCTCTTATTATCTGATTTTAATGGTTTAGGAACTTGATGTAAAGTGACTTGCCCAGGATCACTCAGCCAGTAAGTGTCTGAGGTTGGATTTTAAATTGGGTCTTCCTCACTCCAGACCCAGTGCTCCTGGGATAATGATTGGGTTCTGGAAGAGTATACACACTCCTTCCAGGAACAATGCCAGAGTTGATTTGATGATCGTTCTAGAGCCAGGGGGAGGGCAGTGTCTCACAAAAAGTCAGATGTTGAAAAGATGGCCAAGGATTAGGATGTGACTTCCTTTCAATAGTGGACCAAGTGAGGCAGTCACCAAGCAGAGCAGCACAGGTGCCCGAGTTCTAGAGAAAAAATACAATGATCCCTAAGTGTCAGTGAAGGGGAAGAAGTGTACCCACCACTGGTCACTAGCAGAGTGAAAGGTCTGAGGACCATGCTACACTTGGGGTAACACCTCTGGAGTACTTCCTCAACTCCAAAGCATGTTGTAAGGCTTGGTCCCAGGAGGCAGTTGACTGTTTCTCCCCTCATTGTTTTTTGGGGGTAACTTTAAGGGACTGGGCTCTTAATATTTTTGCTCATGAGACCCCACTATTGTGCTAGCCAAACTTCCACTAACTTTTGGAAAAAGATTTACTACAGTGGTATATTAAGAATACTGAATTCCACCCCCAAACCCCAACAGTCTGCCATCCTCTACCACAAGTACACACAGCAGCTTGGGATGGTTCTAACTGCTGCATCAGTGATGGTGAAATGTAGGTGTGGACAGCACACAGAGGAAAAGGCTAACTCATAGCTTCTGGTTATTAAAAGTCTTCTCTTAAAACCATAAGGAACATTTTGATGGTGCCATGGACAGAGCACCAGGCCGAGAGTCAGCAAGACTCATTTTCATGATTTCACATTAACTGTGACCCTGGCCAAGTTCCAAAACCCTCTTTGCCTCAGTTTCCTCATGTGTAAACTGTGCTGGAAATGGAAATGGCAAAATGAGAGGAGATGGCAAACCACTCCAATGTCTTTGCCGTGAAAACTCCAAATGAGGTCCTGAAGAGTCAGACACAAGTGAACAGTATCATAAGATCATACCAGTGTTTTTCTCTGGCAAGAGGAAATCGCATTGTTGCACATTTTTCCTGTATCAAGTGGCTTTCTTTGTGTATCTCTCTGTGTCAGTGTTACTTCTCACTGTTTCTTTATGGACATGTTGTCAGTTACTTGCCTGATATTTCTAATAGCATTATTAATGAGAGAGGGAATGTGATGCTCCCTCAGGGTCATTGGTCTCCACTTTTGCCTCCTGGTATGGGCAACTCTGCGCCCTTCCATTGCAAACCTTTCCTGCTCCTGGAATCCCTCACTGCCTGACTGTATGGCAGATGGACTAACTTCTGAAATTCCTCCTACTATTTAAATCCCCCAAAGGTTCAGGCAGCCCCTTTGGTCAGCCAATCGGCAACTGCCTTATTGATCCAAACTGATCTCAGAGCATGAAACATCTTACTTAAACATTCAAAGCTTCCCACCCCTTTCTATTTATTGAGGTCAGGGGTGCAATGACTCCCTTACATATGGGTGGATAGAAAAAATTGGGAATGTCAGTGAATAAGGATGTTTGAGAGCATTGGGGATGGGGTGGGGGCAGCAAGGACACAGTCATGTTTGAGTGTATGAAGGGTTGTCATCTAGAAAAGGAACTAGGCTTGTTCTTTTCTCAAGAAGCCAGAACAAGGAACAATGGAGAGTGGGAGATAGGAGGGGGGGGATGAGGGAGTTGTGAAGGGTCTGATTTTTGCCTCAATCTAGAGGAAAACCAGCTGATAATCAGTGGAATGGGCGTCCTCCGGGCCACAGGAGGGGCCAGTACCAGGAGCCCAAAAGCTGTAAGGCCACTGAGAAGGCTCTTAGGAAGAGGATTTCTGGCCAGCTCTGGGTTGCACTTGAAGGCTTCTGGGCTTCCTTTTGTCCCCATATTCTGTGAGCCTTGGGCTCAGAGAGTTAGGGAGTGCCACAGTGAAAAGAAGATCAACCTGGCTGTTATGGGCAAGGGCCTGAAAGGAGAAGGTGTGCAAGGACTGGCAGGTGAGAGACAGGTGTGAAGAGATGGGAATCCCATTAGGAGTGTGACTGTCAGAGACCAGAAGAAGCTTTAACCTCTTACCTCCTTGGTTGTAGACTGGCCCGAATGGGGATCAGATGGGGCTACTGAACTGTGCATAAGCTTTGACCCAGCAATACTCATTCTACAGGTCTATTCCCCAAAGTGATCACATAAAGAGAAAAAGGATTCCCATGTACAAAAGTGTTTATGGCAGCTCTTTTGGTGCTAACAAAGTATTGGAAGCAGGGGGAGCCCATCATTTAGGGAATGTCTGGCTATGGTATAGGAATGTGACAGAATATTCTTGTGCTATAAGAGATGCTGAGCAGGGTGGTTTCAGAAAAATCTTCGAGGACTTAGATGAACTGATGTAAAGTGAAGGGAACACAACCAGGAGAACAGTTCATACATTAAGGATCTAGTAAAGACAATCACCTTTGAAAGTCTTAGGAACTCTGATGAAGCCAATGACCAATCAGAATTCCAGGGAGCTCATGATGAAACAAGCTGCCCCTCTGCGGGTAACACAGATGGATTCAATGCAGACTGAGGTTTCTGGTTTTCAGCATGACCCATCAGAGATTGTTTTGTTTAACCATACTTTTCTTGCTTTCTCATGGTCAGCGATTGGGGGGAGGAGTGTTATTACTTGCGAGGTAGAGAAGGCAGATCTTCTTTTGAAAAAACATTAGAGAGGAGGAGGAGGAGGAGGAGGAGAGGAGGGGAGGAGGAGACAGAGACAGAAAGACAGAGAGAGACTTCTGCAGACTGTCCCAAACTGCACCTTGGGGACACCGCGAATGGTGCTCCTGGCCGGGCTCAGGGGGCGGTTCTTGCGGGCAGACACTCACCTAGTCTAAGGCTTCCAGAGTGTCTGGAAGCTTCCTATTTTAGCTAATTATTCTTACCACGTATTAAGCACCATTACTTTTAACTGGCTGAAGGATTAAAGGGCTTTTCAAACTTGGCTCGGTCTCGGGTTTCCGATTCTTCTCTGGGGCCCGCCGGGTGCTCCGACGCTCTCATGGTTGAGGATGGACAGCTCCCGTCCTCCAGTGCCCAGCCCTCGGCCTGGAGCTCCACCACCTGCCACTGTGCGGGCGCAGACCGGCTGTCTACATCTTCGCCGAGAGCGTTGCACCGCCTCTCCTCCCCCCCGCCTCCCCCCTGCCCTTCCCGCGGAGGTACAGCTCCGGAGCTGCTGCGGGGGGAGTGCCTGGCCTTCGAGTTCCAGCTCTGCCTTGCTTTGCTCCCCCACCTCTCTGCTATGCCGGCCCAGGGCGCCTGATTTCCAGCTGTGGAAAAACGTCCAACAGAAACCCCAGCCTGGGCCCCCCCTCCGGGCCCAGAGGCCCTATTCCATTCTCCCGCACCCTCCTCCAGTCCTCCACTCCCCCCACCATAAGCTCCAGCCCCTCTCCCCTCCCATTCCTTTTGAGCTGTCTGATCGGGGGAGCAGGTCGCTGGCGGATACCCCAGGTCGCTGTACGG
>JAQQSV010006831.1:0-14179 GCA_028646515.1 Pseudochirops corinnae
TCCTTCAGAATTAGAGTGGATCAAATGGAAGCAAATGACTTTATGAGAAATCAAGATATTATCAAACAGATCCAAACAAATGAAAAAATAGAAGGCAATGTGAAATATCTCCTTGAAAAAACCCACTGACCTGGAAAATAGATGCAGGAGAGACAATTTAAAAATTATTGGACTACCTGAAAGCCATGATCAAAAAAAAAAAACCAAAACTTATAAATCATCCTTCAAGGAATTTTCAAGGAAAATTGCCCTGATATTTTACAACCAGAGGGCAAAATAGAACTTTAAAGAATTCGCCGATCAGCTCTTGAAAAAGATCCCCAAATGAAAACTTCTAGGAATATTATAGCCAGATTCCAGAGTCCCCAGATCAAGTAGAAAATATTACAAGCTTCCAAGAAGAAACAATCTGAATACTGTGGAAACACCATTAGGATAACCCAGGATCTAGCAGCTTCTACATTAAGGGAATGAAGGGCATGGAATATGATTTTCCAGAGAGCAAGGGAGCTAGGATTAAAACCAAGAATCACCTACTCTGCAAAATTGACTATAATAATCCAGAAGGAAATGTGATCATTCAGTGAAATGTAGGACTTTCAAACATTCTTGTTGGAAAATACCAGAACTGAAAAGAAAATTAGACCCTCAAATACAAGAAGCATGAGAAGGTAAACATGGAAAAGAAATCATAAGGAATTTATCAAAGTTGAACTATTTAAATGCCAACATGGAAAAGTGATAATTGTAACTTATGAAATTTTTCTCATTATGAGGATAGGTGCAGGGAATGCAAATGTATGTATACATATATGTACACATATGTCTATATAGGAGGGTTTATATATGCATACAAACACATATCTGAGTATGTGTATATGCGAATACATGTAGGACAAAAGATCAATTGAATAGCAAGGGACAATACTCTGAAAGGTGAAATTCTGACTTAGGAGAGGATTTGAATGAGAGGAGACAAGGAGAGACAGAAGGGTGCAAATCATGTCATAGAAGAGGCAAAGGATAATTATTACAAAGGAGGGGAAGAACAGGAAGGCAAAAGGGAAAGGGTCAACTATAGTCTCATTGAATTTGGCTTAGGGAAGGAATGACATAAACTCTAAACTGGGTATCTTGCCACACAGGAGAGTAGGAGGGATGGGAATGAGAGGTAGGATGATGGAGGGGAGGGCAAGGTGGGGAGGAGGGATGATGGAATTACATACTTCTGTAAAGGGACAGGGACAGGGTAGAGAATAGAACAAAGGAGGTGAGGGCAAGATAGGAAGGAAGGATATATAATCAGTCTCTCACAATATGGCCACTGTGGATAGGTTCTGTGTAATTACACTTATACAGACTGTATTTAATTGCTTCCAGTGGGGGTGTGTGGTGAGAGAGGAAGGGAATGAATCTAGAATTTAAAGTTCTATAATCAAATGTTAAATATATACATGTGTGTATATATATATATATATATATATACATATACTATTATTATTATTATTATTATCTACATCCATTTGGAAATTAAGATACACAGGCACTGTGGTAGGGAGATCCATCCTGCCCTACCAGAAAGTAAGAGGGACAAAGGGGAGGAGATAGGAGAGAGCAGACTGGGGGAGGGGTTATACAGTGGGATGGCTGTTTTGAGGTATTGGGTAGGGGAGAGATGGGGAGAAAATCTGGGACTCAAATCTCATGGAAATGCATGATGTAAACAAGAAAATAAATTAATTAATTTTTAAAAAGACAAAAATGTCACAGAAATGATGCACAATAATCTCAATTACTCAAATGATTTTTTTTCACACTTTCTGTTTTGAGTGTGTGGCACATATGCACCATTTTGTGCTTTAAGAAAGACATGTAGACATAATGACTCTAGTATATGTCAGAACTTCCCTTCTTCACAGGGGAGCAGGAAAACGTAGTTACACAACAACTAATCAATTAGAAGAATTTCTGAGGCTTAGGGCTGCTTGACATACCAGCAATCCTTTGCAAGTGAACTGTAGCCAAATTTGGACTTGCCTATAGCTTCCAGAAACGACAGAGCCAGTCTGGATCAGCTCAGGGGAAAACTTGAGCAGAAGATGCAGTCTCAAGACCTTGCTCAGGACTTTTTAAACAGCATGCTGCCTAGTTTATTGTGTCTACAGATGTCTTCTGCCTTTACATCTGTCTAAAAGCCTCTAGAATCTGTCTTAACTCAACCCCATTTCCACTTCCCTTTCAGTATCTGACTAATTCTCTTTCTCTCTCCCTGTTCCATCTCTCCCCTGCAAATCTTTTTCTCATGCAATGAATGCTATTAGTTAGTGTAAAGCCAAGCACAAGCAGCTCTCCAGAGGACTCCTGCTGTGAAAAAATTTAAGGTTCTCATCACATAGTATAGTGAACTCTCTATTTATTCAGCAGCAAACTAAAGCTAAACATTCACAGAAACCAAAGAACAGCATTCACAATGATATAACATAACAACTTATTACTAAAGTGCTCACATACTCTTGAACAAAAGATGTCATTCAGTACATCCTTAACTCAATCATCCTTAAGGAGTGATCATACTTAAGAGATACAAAGTAAAAAAAGGTCTTCCACCCCTAGGTCAAATTGTCTTAATCTAGTCAGTCAGAAAGTCTTCTTTCATCATGATTGGAGACTAGCTTCCAATCATCCTTAATTCAATCATCCTTAAGGGGAACAATGTACAAAGTTCTCCCAGCTCTAGGTCACAGTAAATCATGATCTTGTCAGTCAGCACTAAGTATCCAAGGAAAATTCCTTTCATCTTGACTCAAGGCTAACTCCCAAACTCCATTGATCTTATTCCATGCTCCCAGCTCTTCTCCAAATTCACTGGACTGTCACCTGGATTCACAGGTAGGCAATTTCCAGCTCCTGTTCCAGTTCCTGTTCCAGTTCCTGGTCCTGCTTCAGCATGAAACTCATGGTGACCATTCCAACTCAAGTCCTTTGAAGTCTGTTTCTGGGATGAGAAAACTTAACAGAGACACAACGATATCTACACATATCAAACTTAGCAGAATTACAGCAATATTCACAAGCATTGTTGGCACTGTCATCTCAATTCACTTTCTGCCTGTGAAATAAACACAAGTCAACAGACAGGGTGCATCTGTCTGACAAAGTAACACAATTCAATAGATAGAATATTTCTATCTGAGAAAGCAACACAATCACAAGTCAACAGACAGAATATTTGTCTGACAAAGTAACACAAACACAAATCAACACAGAACAGAGAGAGTGCCTGACACCACAAGTTCTGCTCAGTCTCAGCTCTATTTGAACTTTAAAATCATTAGTTCCTTCCTGTTCTGCCCCTTCCTGTTGCATCAGCAAGTTACTCCCATCTCCAAATCACAGGTGGGTCTCAAAGGCACTTGATTAGCTGAAACAAGGTGCTAAGTACTTAAATAACTGAAACACGGAGCTAAATATTCCTTTGCTTGTCATTACAGTTGGTAATCAGAGTGTTTCATTTCAGGCCTGTTTATGGTCCTGGAAGTAATTTTTTAACAAGAAGAATATTTTTTAAAAAATTTTTAAACAATTATTTATTTTTTAGTTTCAACATTCATTTCCAAAAGATTTTGAGGTACAAGTTTTTCTCCCCGTCTCTCCCAAAACACCTCACCCCAAGATGGCAAACATACTGAATACCACTTCTCCCAATCTGCCCTCTCATATCCTGCCATTCCCCCCCCCCAACTTTCTTGTAGGGCAATTTGAATTTCTATACTCCATTGCTTATATATCTTATTTCCCAGTTGCATATAAAAACAATTTAGAACATGTGTTTTTAAAACTTTGAATTCCAGATTCTCTCCTTTCTTCCCTCCTCACCCAGCCCACTGAGAAGACAAGCAATTCATTATAGGTTGTACAGGTGCAGTTGTGCAAAACATTTCCATAGTAGTCATGTTGTGAAAGACTAACTATATTTCTCTCCATCCTATCTAGCTCCCACTTATCCTATTTTCTCCTTTGACCCTGTCCCTTTTCAAAAGTGTTTGCTTCTAACTACCCTCTCCACCAATCTTCCCTCCCTTCAATCACCCTTCTCCCTTGAGTCATTCCCCCCTACTTTCTCATAGGTTAAAATACCCAATTGAGTTTGTATGTTATTCCCTCCTTAAGACAAATTCAATGAGAGTAAGTTTGACTCATTCCCTTTCAACTTTCTCTTCTTCCCCTCTATTATAACATTTTTCTCTGGCCTCTCTTATGTGAGAAAATTTACCCTATTCAATCCCTCCCTTTCTCCTCCCAATATATTCCTCTCTCACTTCTTAATTTAATTTTTTCGATATCATCCCTTCATAGTCACCTCATCCTGTACCCTCTGTTTATGTGTACATGTTCACATATATACATATGCAGCATATACCCACCTATGCATACATACATATATATGTATGCATACATATTTATGTATGTATGTATGTATATATACACATATATATATTCCCTCCTCATACTGAGAGAAGTCTGAGGTACAAGTATTGTCTTTCCATGTAGGAATGTAAATAGTTCAACTTTAATAAATGCCTTATGATTTCTCTTTCCTATTTCCCTTTTCGTGCTTCTCTAGCTTCTTGTATTTGCAAGTGGAATTTTCTGCTCAGCTCTGCTGTTTTCCTCAAGAATGCTTGAAAGTCCTCTATTTCCTTAAATGTCCAAATTTTACCCTGAAGTATTATACTCAGTTTTACTGGGTAGGTGATTCTTGGCTTTAATCCCAGCTACTTAGATCTCTGGAACATCATATTGCAAGTTCTTCTATCCTTTAATGTAGAAGCTGCTAGGTCTTGTGTTATCCTGATTGAATTTCCACAACACTCAAATTATTTCCTCTTGACTGTTCGTAATATTTTCTCCTTGACTTGAGAACTCTGGAATTTGGCTATGATATTCCTAGGAGTTTTCTTTCTGGGATCTTTTTTGAGAAGTGATCAGTGAAATCTTTCCATTCCTATTTTGCCCTTTGGTTCTATAATACCAGGACCGTTTTTCTGGATAATTTCATGCAAGATGATTTCTAGGCTCTTCTTTCAATCACTGCTCTCAGGTAGTCCAGTAATTTCTATATCATCTCTCCTGGATCTATTTTCTAGGTCAGTGTTTTGTTTTGTTTTGTTTTCCCCCTTAAAAAAATCTTTTATTTAATTATTTTAATTTGCACCATTTATTTACACAAGATTTTGAGTTACAAATTTTCTTCCCATCTTCCCCATACCCCAATGCAAGACATGGAGCCTACTGAATACCCCTTCTCCCAGTCTCTTCTCTGTTATATCTTCCTTCATTCTCCCTAAATTTCTAGTAGGGCAGGATGGATTTCAATATCCCAGTCTCTGTATACCTTATTTCTGAGTTGTATGTAAAAAAAACCCAATAATGATGATAATAATTTTTTTAACATTTGTTTTCAAAACTTTGATGTCCAGATTCTTTCCCTTCTTCCCTCCTTACCCACCCCCACTGGGAAGACAAGCATTCAATACCGGTTGTACATGTGTAATTAGGCAAAATGTTTCGATAGACATTATATTGTGAGAAACTAACTGTATTTTCCTTCATCCTATCCTGGACCTAACTTATTCTGTTTTCTACTTTGACCCTGTTCCTTTTCAAAATTGTTTTCTTCTAACTACCCTCTCCCACAGTCTGCCCTTCCTTCTATCATCCCGCTCTTATTCCCTCCCCCCCTTACTTTCCTATAGGATAAGATACCAACTTGAGTGTGTATTTTATTCCCTTCTTAAGTAATGTTCAATGAGAGCAAGGTTGACCCATTCCCTTTCACCTTTCTGCTCTTCCCCTCCATTGTAACAGTGTTCTCTTGCCTCTTTCATATGAGAGAATTTACCCTATTCTATCTCTCCCTTTCTCCTTCTCCTATTATATTCCTCTCAATTTAAGTTTTTAATTACCATCCCTTCATATTCAACTCATCTTGTGCCCTCTCTCTATGCATAGATATTCACACATATATACACAATTATATATGTATTTATACACACATATACCGTCCTATACATATATATGTATGTATACATTTATAAACATACATATTCCCTTCAACTACCCTCATACTGAGAAAAGTTTTTTGAGTTACAATTATCATTTGTCATGCAGGAATGTAAATGGTTCAACTTTAATAAGTTCCTTATGATTTCTCTTTCCTGTTTACCTTCTCATGCTTCTCTTGCTTCTTATATTTGAAAGTCGAATTTTCTGTAGATGAGCAGAGATGACTCTGTTTTTTTCTTTTCTTGTTCTTTTTGGAGGGGGACGGCAGAGCAGTTGGGGTTAAGTAATTGCCCAAAGTCACATGGCTAGTAAGGGTTTAGTGTCTGAGGCCGGATTTGAACTCAGATTTACCTCACTCCAGGGCTGGTGCTGTATTCACTGTGCCACCTAGCCACCCAGACTCCTTTTTTTTTTTTTTAAGAAGAACACTTGAAACTCCTTTATTTCATTGAATGACCATATTTTTTCCTAAGGCATCATACTCAGTTTTTCTGCGTATTTGATTCATGGTTTTAATCTTAGCTCGTTGGACCTCTGGAATATCATATTCCTAGTCCTTTTATCACTTAACATAGAAGATGCTAGACCTTGTGTTATCCTGACAGCTTGTAATATTTTCTCCTTGACCTGGGAACTCTGGAATTTGGCTATTTTATTCCTTGGATTTTTCTTTTGGTAGTCTTTTTCAACAGGCTATTGGTGAATTCTTTCAATTTCTATTTTTCCCTCTGGTTCTAGTATATCCACGACATTTTCCTTGATAATTTCTTGAAAGATGGTGTCTAGGCTGTTTTTTCGATCATGGCTTTCAGATATTCCAATAACTTTTAAATTATCTCTCCTGGATCTATTTTCCAGGTCAGTGTTTTTACCAATGAGATATTTCACATTGCCTTTCATTTTTTTCATTTCTTTCCATCTGTTTTATAGCAACTTCATTTCTCATAAAGTCATTAGCTTCCATTATCTCCATTCTAATTTTGAGTTTTTTAAAATTCCTTTTCCATCTGGGCAATTTGACTTTTTAAGGCATTCTCCTAATTGGCTTTTTGGACTTCTTTTGCCATTTGAGTTAGTCTTTTCAAAAGTATATTTTGGGCTTCCTTTGGCAAGCTGTTTACCCACTTTTCATGATTTTGTTGTATCATTCTCTTTTCTCTTTCCAATTTTTCCTCCACTTTTCTTGATTTTTAAAATCCTTCTTGAGCTCCTCCATGGCCTGCAAGCAGTTCATATATTTTATGGAATGCTTTTTATGCAGGAGTTTTGACTTCTTCTCGTTCGATGTTTTGATCCTTTTTTTCCAAGAAAAAGGATTCTATGGTGTGAATTTTCTTCCTCTGCTTGCTCATCTTGCCATTCAATTACTTGACTTTTGAACTTTTTTCCATGGTAGAACTCTTCTTCCAGACTGGAGAGAGCTGTGTCGCAAATCACTGGAAGTTTTGCAATTGTCAGTGGTCTGTGGATGGCACCCTCTCTACTGCCACCACAAGCTCTGCCACACTGACCACACACTCCAGGACCACCCAAGACTGTGACCCAAATCCAAGCAGGTCAAAGCAAGTGTGATTATCCTCTGAATAGTTGCTTGGTGCCCCTACGATCTACAGGCAAGGAGTTCTGCAGGCAGCCACACAACAGCAGCTGCAGCCACCGCATCTCCACCCCCTTTCACCCTGCAGGTAGGGACCAGACTGAGCTTTTCCATCACCCAGTTCTAACAAAGATCTCCACTTGCCTTTTACTTTCTCTTTGGCCTTTATGGGTAGAGAAGTTTGTAAACCACCACAACTAACAGTGATTCATACTTCTGAAGTCTTCTCCTGCTGGTCTGCACTGCTGGTTGGGGCCATAATGATCTCTTGGCACTGGCACCTCATGTGGGATTGCACTAGGCTCACAGTCCAGTATGATAGGCCCTTCCTGTCAGCTTGCCAGCCTGCCTTCAGCAGGGGATTTGTTTCTCTCTGTCACTTTGTGGGTTCTATATCTCTAAAATTTGTTTAGAGTCATATATTACAGGTATTGGAGGTGGTTGGAGCAGGAGGTCATCCAGATTCCTGTTTTTATTCTGCCATCTTGGCTCTGCCCCTTCAATGGTTTTTCCAATGAAATATTTCACATTTCCTTCTATTTTTTTTCATTTGTTTGGATTTTTTTTAATAGTATCTTGATTTCTCCTAAAGTCCTTAGCTTCCAGTTTCTCCAGTCTAATTTTGAAGGAATTATTTTCTTCAGTGAGTTCTTGAGATTTCTTTTCTATCTGCCCAAAACTGCTTTTTAAGGCATTCTTCTCCTCATTGGATTTTTTGACCTCTTTTGGCATTTGTTTAGTCTATTTTTAGAGTGTCATTTTGTTCATTATTTTTGGGGGTCTCCGTTAGTGGACTGTTAACTTGCTTTTCATGACTTTCTTACATCATTCTCATTTTTCTTCCCAATTTTTCCTCTACTTCTCTCACTTGATTTTCACAATCCTTCTTGAGATCCTCCAGGGCCTGTGACCCATTTACAATTTTCTTTGAGGATTTTGATGCAAGAGTTTTGACTTTGCTGTTTTTTTTCTGGTACCATGTTTTGATCTTCTTTGTCTCTAAAAAAGGATTCTATAGTCTGATTGCAGTTCCTCTGTTTTCTCATCTTTCCAGTCAATTACTTGACTATTGAGCTCTTCTGCATAGTAGATCTCTGTTTCCAAAGTGGAGAGTACTGTGTCCCAAATTTCTGCTCCTTTGTGTAACTGTTGTCAAATCTTCTTCTAGGCAACAACCTCACAACAATAAGGAGGACTCCCCTTCCATAACCTCAATCAACTCTGCCATGCCAGCACTCCTCACCCCAGGACCGAGACAAAAGATTGCAACTCACATCCAAGCAGGACAAAGCAAGAGTTTCCCTCTTCAGCACCAGCAAAGAGATTCCTGCAGTTTCCCTCTAGTTGGCCATTTGTTCCCCTCAAAATCTGGGGCTCTAGAACTTTGGAAGCAGTCACTTCAGGACCAGTTGCCACTGCTGCCACTAGGGAGAGGGGCCAGACCACACTCTTCTCTCACCCAGGATCAACAGAATTCTCCACTGAACTTTTAATTTCTCTTTGGCATTTATGGGTTGAGAATTGTGGAAACTGCTACAGCTGCCAGTGAATCAGTCCCATGAAGTCTGCTCCAGGCAGTCTGTGATGCCAGTAAGGAAGAATATCTTTCATGAAACCAAATAATATATCACAACCCACCACACTCCCTACCTTTTTGCAGTATCTGATAATAAAAAGAAGGAATCAATGAAGTAAATTATAGGGAAATAAATGGATTGTGGTTTACATTTCAAAATTAAGAAAATTAATAGAAATATCTTTTTCAACAAAATGTTGAGAAAGATTAGGAAACTAAAAGTCCTATAAAAGAATAAATCTATAACAAGAAATATTATGAATTAAGAGATTAATATTGCCAAGGTTAAGTGATGAGAAAGATAAGGAACTAGAAAGAAGTCACTTAGGATATGTATCTTTATAGATCAATTTTTGAACTATAATTTTGAAATTATATGCTCAATAGAATTCCTTGAACTGGTTAATTAGAATGAAATGTGTTAAAATGTTATTAATTTGAAAATGATTTCGCATAAATAGGAGATTATGCATCATAACATGAGTATAATACTATGTCATAATCTATTGATCCTCATTCCATCTTTTGGGACAATAGTATGATTCTCTTTTGTAATATCCTTCCAACTTTGAATAAAGGTAAAACTGTAGCAAGTATATAATATGGAATGATAACATTTATTTGAAGCTTACTGATAATGTATTTCTCATCCTATCTTAAAGATGATTTTTCTGTATCCATTGGGGATAGAGTACCATAGCACTCCCTTATTTTTTACCCAGGCATGCACTGTAGACATGCCTGGGGATGATGATGATGATGATGATGATGATGATGATGATGATAGCAATATCATGGGTAGGCTCTTTTTTCTCACACTCTTTGGCTTCTTAAATTAGACACCTCAGAACTCTGGGATAATTTTCCTTATTTCTTAGGCTATGGCTCATGTCTAGAATTTTTATAAAAATGAGCAGTAAAATTATACTCAGTATATGATTTGAATTATGACTTAGGACCAGGAATTTATTCTTGTACAAAAAAAGAAAGGCTGAACTTACATGTACATATTTGTAGCAGCAACACAATTTTCACAGCACTGATGGTCACTATGAATATGCCAGCACAGTTCTAAATCAGAAAATATATCAGACTCTCCATATAGAAGAGAGATGCATTTATTCAGACACCAGAAAACCAAATCTCAACACCAGGCAGTCTAATTCATTATAGCAATAAAGAAGTTAATAAACTATAACACAGCAGGGAGCCATATGATCCTTCAGCCTTTCCACAGACATAGATTCACAAGCCTAGCTGCCTTCTTGACTATGTCCTCTCTTCTCTCCAGCCCTAACTTCACTGACTCCTGCCTTCCTCTGGGCTCTTCTCCACCCTTGAGCAAATTCCTTCCACCATAGACTCCATGCAATTACATTTGGCTTATTGAGTGGCAGGGAAGATTTTAAAATTACCATTACCATTACAATATTGAACAGAAAACAAACCTCAAAAAGAGTTAAATAAGCCACTTAAAACAACTGTGATAATCCACCATAGACTGATGGTTAAACCTCATCACAACGTAAAACTATTTTCAGGGCTGACAATTGGGCATTTTACATTGTTCTCTGATACAAATATTCTGGAAAAATGTCAAGAAATATTGTTAATTGCTTCCATCACCAAGAGCAATGTAATAATTTTGATGCTATCCTCCCTGGGCCTCTAGTCAGCTCCAATCCAATAAGTTGTCCAGATGCCTTCAATCTAAAAGGATATCTCCAGACCTGGATATGTCCATCCTGGAATAATCAGTCATGGGATCACAAGCACAATGATTTTAAATTTAAAGTGAGTTTTGAGATTGTCAATTCCAACTCCCTCCTGTTATAGAATAAAAAAAGAACCAAAAAAAAAAAAAAACACCAGACCCAGAGAAATCAAATGACTTTTCTAAGATCATAAAGTAAGTGTCCAAGGAAGTATTCAATCTGGATCTTCCTGATTAAAAGTCCAGAACTTCAAAACACAAATCCAAAACTTCATACATTATACCAAGTTAAATTTTTGCCCATGACCAGGGAGAAATAAAACAGAAGAAACAGCCTAAACTCAGGGTCAGGGTTGCCTAGGAAGGACATGTCCTTTACATATCATATTTGTATGGATGAATGGAGGCAAAGTGTGGAGGGGTAAAAGACAAGCCACTTTTACCCAATAGCCCCCTAATAATGCATTTCACAAAAGATTTGATAGTCTTTGTAGTCAGAAAGGAAGATAGGAGGAGCTGTTTGCTCCCATGTCTCCAGCTGCTAAGTCATGAGTTTTTTTGGCTCCATAGTCAGTAAGAAGGGTTTCTATCTTGTCGAAATATAAACCTTTTAGCCCTGACAATTCACACATGGATGACAGAACAAAGGAATGGCAACTTTGAGCATATTTTAGGGGATGGTCCTGATATGCTAATTCAACCTCACTAAGACCCAGCTTTATAATATTAACTAGAAAAAAAAGGCTTCTATGACAGGAAAACCAAAAATGTAATGGTAACAAAATGAAAAAAAAAAGGAAACTAATAGACTGTTAAAATGAAATGCTATAGATAAAAATCAAAATAGTAATTTATAATAAAATTCTGTTTTATTGAAGCAACAATACATTACATGACCTTCCATGTAACTTATAGGATAACAGTAAAACTGATTTAAAGATAGCACAGAGTTCTAAATAAATGGCAATATTAATCTACAATAGTAATATAACTGTAAGCAATTTAAATGAAGATTGCTACTATTTCTAAATATTTCATTAAATTACACTTCTCAAAAGGTCAGCAACATCAAATTATTTCTCTAAGCTTATTTATAACACTTATCACAAAAGAATAGATAACTTTATCAAATCAAAGCAAGAATAGAAAGGAGAAAGGCAGAAACCAATGAAAACTGTTCAAAAACCTTGAAATTGTAAAGAAAATGTAATTCTATGGCAACATATTTTGAGAAGTAGATTCTATCTAAACTGGCTGCTAAATTTCTTCATTTGAATTTTCCAACAGCACTCAGAATTGATATATATGAAAAGAGACATAATTATCCCCTCATCCCAGCTTCTTCATTTCTATGGGTGTACTACTATTATCCTAGTCATTCACCCAGTCTTGAAATCTCAGTTATTATTGACTTATCCTTCACCCTACAATCTAATTCAATTCTTGAGGAGTCTAATTCCATAATATATCTTGCATCTGCTTATTCTTGTAATATTAGCACTACTATAGTTCAGGCCCTTCATTCTCTCTCTTCTGCAATCCATCCTTTATTACCGTACTAAATGTATCTTCTTTATGCAAAGGCCTGACTCCCTGTCACTTTCCTGTTCTTAATCCTTCCATGACGTGCTGCTGTCTTTTTTTACAAGTATCAGCTCAAGGTCAGATCACTTGTTAAAATCCTTTCCTCATTTCCTTAGAAAAAGAAGAAAAAAAGTTTTTAAAGTAATTGTGAAGATCTCTCTTTTTCCCCTTTATCAATTCTAACCTTTTTTTTCCCCATAAGTTTTCATTCATCCTGTCACTCCTTCTCTATTAGGTTATAAGCATTGTTAAAATAAGTAATGGGTTATTTATCATTTCTCTGTCCCTAAAATAATGTATTTGATATATTAGACATTTAAAAGCAGTTTATTCAATTGAAATAAATTCTTTGTGGCATATTGAAGGAATTACTAGCAGTACATAAAGATAAGTGATATTGTTACTCTTAGAAATCAAGACAAGTATCTTATTTGTATTGAACAGAATTAAAAACTTAAAATATGTCACTTTCTTTCTTATAATTGCATAATTAATGACCCAAATCTCCAATCTTGCTTTTAATTTAAATAGATATTTACCGGGGAGCTAATTCTTCGTCTTTAATTTCTGGTTTGATTCTGAACTCATTATATGATTTGGAAAAAAAAAAAAAACTTCAGAATTCTGGCTCATCCCACTTATTTTGCAGAAGAGGAAAGTGAGACCTGGAGATGTTAAAGTGACTCGTTAAAAGTCACATAATTAGACAGGGACATTGTTTTAATTCAGACATGGGTCCTCAAATACCAAGTCCCTTGATTTATCTACTATTCCATGGCAATAAAATTTCTATTTAATTTGCTTACAGTAGTAAAATTAGGTCTTGGTTTAATGTGAATTAAAGTGAGTGATTATATTTGTAAGCATCCAAAATTAGCTCAGACCAAAGACAGTTCTAAACTAATCTAAAGAATTTCATGAATAGAAATTTTCCTTTCCCTATAAGTCCTTCTAAAAATCATGCTATTAGCATAAATACACAGAAATGGGTTTAGAATTATTCAGGAACCTGATATTTTGTATAGCATCATCATATAACAGAAGATCTTTTATTCAAAAAGTACAACGGAATATCTCTCCATCATACAACAACATCATTTAAAATATTGACAAAAACAGGCAATTTTGATGCCTTTTCTCATCTTTGCTTGCATAGGCCTTGATAATGTTTCCTAGGTATTTAATTTTTTTGTTGTCTTTGAGGCAAAACATAAGCAGTCAATTCTGAATTTGAGTAATTTTAAAAGTAATATATTACATATTTGTACTATGATTTTAATTAATTCCTTTTTTTAATTTTTTTTAAAATTTTATTATAGTTTGCATCATTCATTTCCACAAGATTTTGAGTTACATATTTTCTCCCCCTCTTTCCCCCACCCACCACCCCAAAACAGCCATCCCAGTGTGTTCCCCCTCCCCCAGTCTATTCTCTACTATGTCACTTTTCGGTAGGGCAGGATGGATCTCCCATTCACAGTGCCTGTGTATCTCAAGTTCCAGTTGGATGTAGTCAATAATAATAACAATACTTGCATATAGATAGATAGATAGATAGATAGATAGATAGATAGATAGATAAGTAGGTAGATAGATAGACAGATAGATAGATAGATAGATAGATAGATAGATAGATAGATAG
>JAQQSV010006832.1:0-14179 GCA_028646515.1 Pseudochirops corinnae
ACACACACACACACACACACACTCCCCTTTCTAGTCTTCTTATACTTTGCTCCTCACCCTCCATGTTCTCTGTAGTCCAATGACACTGGTCTCTTTATTATTTTTCAGCCAAGACACTCCCATCTCCCAACTCCTGGGCATTTTCATTGGCTGTTTCCTATACCAGGAATACCATCTTATCCCTGCCTCCCAGCTTCCTTCACGTACCAGCTAAAATCCTACTTTCTACAGGAAACTTTTCCTTATTTCCCTTAATTCTCACTTTGATTATTTCTCATTTATGCTACATATTTTTGTACATAGGTGTTTACATGCTGTCTCCCCATTGGACTGTGAGTTCCCTGAGAGCAAGGATTGCCTTTTACCTTTCTTTCTATCCTCAGCACTTAGCACAGTGCATGCCAATTAAGACACTTTAAATAGTATTTGTCTGACTAAATACCCTTGGTATTACTATAACCCATAATTGCTCTATTTCCATTTTCTTCAACTCTGAAATTTATCTACATGATCAGAATCTATTGTTATTCCACCTCTTCCTCTCCCATGTAACTCCTAACCCAGCTCTTCATTCTCACCATGACCTTCAGTCCCTTGGGACCCCTCAGTCCTTTCCCAAGTCATTACCTATACACCGGCTATTTACTGTCCTTCCTACTCCATTCTGACCCTTTGGTGAACCAGTTCAACTTTACATTGTCATCTTTGCTTAAGTCCCTTATTCCTAAACTTTGGATTACTCCCAATACCTACTGCCTTCACTCTTAATTTAATGCAGACAAAGCTGAAGAAAATCACTAAGCCATGTTGACTGGGTCCACTGAAAATTTATGCTACATAATCTCAACTAGGCCCTCATAGCAGCAAGGTAATACTTTTACACTTCCTCAATTAATTCACTACACCACTCACCACAGCACCAAAACTTTTCGTCCATCTCAAATTTCCAATGCCCCACCACCCTCAACTATGATCTACTCTAAGAACTGTGCTCGAATACATGTTATCATTCTTGAAAAGGAATATGTGTATACAGTTTTTATTTTATCTCACATAAAATATAAAACAAAAAGGACTCACAAACACTCATAAACAGTTAAGTGCTGAATGCCCTCTGGTTGAGGGTCCCCTAGAAAAAAGGCATTTGGGTAAATTCTTTCATATCAGACCTGCACACACAGTCCACATAATTCATGGAAGAAGGGGAGGACAGGGTCCAGGATTTCCACAAACATATACTTCATGACTCTGTGTATCAGCAAGCTCCCTCGCATACCCGGGATGACTGCTAGCACAGGTTCTTAGATCTGCTTTTCTAAAGGAAAACAACTCAAAATGGGTTAACAATCTTACTTTAATCAATCAAACATATATCATTTACCTAGTTCAGGATAAAAAAATTCAGCACCCTGAACTTCAGAGAACACAAACAGAAGTTACAAGCAGACAAAAAAACAGATCAGCAGACGGGCTTCCAGCCATCTGACCATCACATCCATACCTAGTTAGTTACCAGAGAGGGAAGCACCAACAAATGGGTTTTCAAAGCCGAGGGGCTCAACTGCTTCTCAGAGTCTCATCTGGCCAAATCACACAACTCTTTCCAAAGTGAGCCCCAAAGCAAAATCTCACATCTGGGCATATATATAGGCTTCTCTTGGATCAGAGAATGTCACAGCTCTCTTGACCCACTGCCCAATCACAAAGTAATAAGGCGTGGGCATTCCTGAAGAACAAGCCTCCTGCCATAGGCTCCATGTGACCACATTCAGCCTATTAAGGGGCAGAGTATATTTTCAAATAAGGGAAGGTTCTCAGAGTCACTTAAGCCTATCAAAGGGCCTAAGGGCAGGGAAGAGCTTCAGATTCCCATAACACTCTGTTAATCTTTGTTCCTCCAGCTCCAAGATGATGTGGCTGCTCCTCTTCTCTACAGAATGCTGGGTCCAGAAACTACTGCACTGGCAGGTCTTCCTTCAGGAATCTCTTGGGGGATAAGCATGCTCCCTGTCCTTAGAGACCTATGTTCACACTCTATATGTAACTTTTCACAGTTCCTTCATCCCTTTCGTCTCTAGGCTCTGTCAGTGACCACCTCAATGATCTGCCATATTTTTCTGCTCCCTTTGAAAGTCCACATCCAAAGACTCAAAACTATAATAGCTATGGATGAATGGATAAAAAAAGTTATTAAGCATTTCCTGTGTGTCAAGCACCATATATGCTAAGCCCTGGAGATAGAAAGTTACATTCTAATAGGGAAGATAATATACAGAAAAACGCATAGTGGCCAGGGAGAGATATTCTCATCATGAAAGTGGAATAGATTGACATATCCCATCCAAGAACAATCTCAGAGTTGATTTGAACATGATTCATGGTTCTGGAACCTGAAGAGAAGAGGAGAAGAAGAGGAAAGGGTACCCATGTAGGGGCAAGGTAGTTGCCAAGATGGCCAGAGAGTAAAAAGTAAAATAAAACAGAGTTAAGCTTTTTCCAGAAATGGTGGGAGAAGTCATCACAAATCAGGACAATGGGACCTCATGAGATGACAAGTACTTAGGAGAAGGGGCACATCAAGGAAATACGATCTAAAATATAAAATCTAAATTAGGTATCAACGGGGCTGTTTCCACCTTGAACAGTGAAATATTTACATGATCAGAACGAAGACTTTGTTCTTCAACATTATTTAATTAATTAGTCTGTGACTGGTCATACTCCCTATATTGGGAAGTATCTCTTTTGTCTATAGAAAATGTACCAACTTTTTTAAAAGAGATTCAGAACTGGATTCAGAATCAGAAAATCTGGGTTTGAATCCTGATTTTATATCTTAATAACTGTGACCTTGAGCTAATTACTAAACCCCTCTGGTCCTCAGTTTCTTCTTCTATATGTAGCAAGGTTGAATTGGCCTACTAGGGGCATTCCATGAATTATGTTGAGATTTGTTATTCCTGGTTGCAGTTGACTAAGTTTTTTTTGGGACTGTTTCAAGTTTAAAGGGCTTATACTTGGAGTTGATAAAGAGAGATTTTATTGGCTACAGAGATAAAAGAGGTGATGACTCAGCAGATGCATAAAAGGGAACAAGCACCACCTCAGCCTCCCTCTTCCGTTATGTAGAAATTGTCCAAAATGTTTCAAGTTGCTTTGTCTTTCCTACAACTCTACACACTGGCTTCTGAAGAACATATCCTGACTAGGCAAGCTTGAACCTCTGTTTAGACTGCTTTTTTGTGTCTTTTTTTCACCCTGATCTTAAGCAAACAAAGTCTATCCTAAAATGGACATGTCCAAGTTTAGAGGTGGTATCAGGAAGTCAAAGAGGTCTGAAGGTGCTAGGGCCCATCAGGCCTAAGCTAAATGGGGGCAGGAGAAGGGTTTCCTCCTCACACTATTGGACAAGTCTGCCTCCAACAAGAGGTTTAGCCTAATGTTGAAGTTTCATGGTATGTTGTGGAGGAACCATCTCAAAGAATCCAGTCAGATCACCTCTAATCTGAGTATAGACTTTTATTGAGGATTGACATCCCTCAGAAGTGGGTTAGGTTCCAAGAGGACCCAGCAACTTAATAAGACAACATAGGCAAATTAGTATGAATATTAAATTTATAGTATGAACATTAAAAGGGCAGTAGGGATTTGTTAAGGGATTAGACAATAGGGTAGGGGTCCCTTCTATGGTTCAGTCATCAAAGATCTTGATCGTGTTGTTTTCTGATTGGCTAGTTATTGTAGTCCTGTCTGGTCAAGATGGGTAGTTGGATATTATGGTCCTGAATTGGGCTAAATGGATGATTTGATTGTAGGCGAGTACAAGAACATACCTGTTCAAACATGTGAATTGGATCTAGGGGCAGTAGCTCACTAGGGGTAGTGGCCGTATTGAGTCTGAGGGCAGTTTTATTAGTATTTCATCACTAAGACCAACTATCTTTCCAGCCAACATGTACCAAAAGTTGTTTGGACAGTGCAGAGATGAAGTGAAATATAAAATGCCTAGTTTGCAGTCCTGCAGACTGCTTTATGTTCTCATAATGGTCAAGTATCAGCCTCCAAGAAGACTATAACAGTTATTATAAGTTACTGATTCATGTTTTTGGCTTGGTTTTTGTCAAGTGAGCGCCCGTGAGTACACTTGCAGATGTCCTGTGTTTAGTTCCTTTCATATGTAAGAATAAATTATACTTGATTCATGTTGTACACTGAATACCTTTTTACTCACCCTTCTTGAGGAAACCCTACACATGATCCATAACCTCAGATATATCAGTTGAATGAGCTGAAGCATGTGAGAACAAGAAGCCTTGCTTCCATACCATTAGACTCTGGGTTTCACAGAACTGTAGCTGGTCTGAACCAGCTGCCTAGGTACAGAACAGGGAATGGGTGCAAAACGCCAGCCTCTGAGGCCCACTCATGATTTTTCAAGGTCAGGTACCAAACATAGGAATTGTACTAATCTCTCAGGTCCTTTCTAATCTAACTACTGTGATGCCATAGTTCCAGTTAACCTATTTGCTGGTCTATTTATGAGTTCTCAAATGAACTACGCAAAGGCCACAGGAGAAGGGCCATGGCTTCTGACTTGGCTGCTGATCTGGGGATTGGGTTTACCTATCACCGACAGTTTCAATCTACCATGGAGGCTAAGGGGAAACAAAAAGCTGAGGGAGAGAAGGAGAGGAGAGGGAAACAGAAACAAATCCTGAAGAGAACCAGTGGAGGGGGAAGAGTGAGAAGGAAGGAAGGCTCGGTGAGGTGAGTGTCGCCAGTCTGCATAAATTCAGTTAGAAAAAACATGTATTGAGTGCCTGCTGCAGATAAGACCTTGCTCTGTGTTAAACAAAAAGAAAAATAAGAGAGGGTATACACCCTCCTAGACCTCACAGTTTCACAGGGGAGATGATGTGTACTCAGATACCTGTGTTAGAAATGTAGGGTTCTTGGTGGCAGCTAGGTGGCACAGTGAATAGAGCACCGGCCCTGGAGGCAGGAGGACCTGAGATCAAATCCAGCCTCAGACACTTGGCACAAAAGTAGCCATGTGATCTTGGGCAAGTCACTTAACCCCAATTGCCCTGCCCTCCCCCCTCCAAAAAGCCAAAAAAAAGAAGAAGAAATATAGGGTTCCTATTCCTCCCTTGACCTCGGAAGAGTAAGGTACCCAGAAGAAATGCATACGAGAAACCAGGAGCGTACACAGCTGCTCCCACCCATTCCCACCACCCTAGGGGGAAAAGCAGCCAATGATAGTGTAGGGTAATTTAAATCTTAGACTTGTCCCAATGATATTCCTTGGGATCTGAGATACTTTGGGAGAAACTGGGATGCTTCATCAGTCCCTAAACATGTGAAGAGTATTCATATCTGTGAGGCACCTGAAGGAGAAAAAGTATCAAGATTTAAAGTCACTCACTCTGAAGCTGGTGTTGGTGACCAGGACTCTCTTGGAGACCAAGTTGTTCATCCTCCCTTAAAGATCAGCCAGCTAAGGGAGATGAAACAATTTCAACGCAGACTCTCTAGTCTAATACTGAGTCACAGCAGCTGTGACACAGGGAAAATTGTGTCCCTTGCCAGACAGGATAACTTTATAGGTTTTCCCCTCCACCACAGGAAAGGTCTTTGCTCACTGATAAGACTGGATTTGACAGGTTTAACTGTACCTGAGAGCAACAACAGATACCACCTGCTGAGAACCCCAATGGAGGAACCATGATGGGGGCAGGACCAAAAGCTGCCTGAAAAGAAAAATTTGGCCTTCCAGCAGGGTCCACAGTGGGAGCTTGCCACCACTGGGCTACTCACAAACTTTGGAAGGGGAAACCTTCTGGACCACCTACCTAGTTATGACTCAATCAATCAGCAAATGCTTATCAAGTAGGTGCCAGGCACTATGCTCAGCTCTGCAGAAACAACTACACAGGTGCAACAGTCCCTGTGGTTGTTAGTGGCTGAGATTCCACAGAGATCTCTAAGAGAAGATGGGTCACTGGAGTCCTTTTAAGGAGACTTGTTTGGTTGTGAGTTTTCTTTTCTTTGCTTCAACCTTTCAGAAAACAACCCTTATTTAATTTTGTAAACTGTGTACTTACAAGGAGAGTTGCTGTCATCATCACACTGAGATCGTCCCAGATTTTCTGGATGGATTTTATGAGCCAGAGAGGTAAGAAATCCCTCAAAGCAAATCTGGACACTTCACATTGTGAGAGCCTCTGATGAAAAGTGCTGCACTGTAATATACCAGTTAACAATCACTGACATTTATATAGATTCATTCATTTAAGGTTCTCGATACACTTTACAAACATCCAGCCCTTACTTACCACAATGCCTGGAACACAGTAGGTGCTTAATAAATGTTTTTTGATTGATTAATTATCTAGTTTGATCTTCATAAAAACCATGTGAAGTAGGTACTGCAGTCATTACTATCCTCATTTTATAGATAAGGAAACTGAAACTCTGAGGGGATTAGTGACTTACTGGTGGTCATACCACTAGTAAGTGTTTGAGCTGGGAATGATTTTTAATTTTTAATTTTTATTTTTTGAAGGGGGAAGGCAGGGAAATTGGGGTTAAGTGACTTGCCCAAGGTCACACGGCTAGTAAGTGTGTCAAGTATTTGAGGTCACATTTGAACTCAGGTCCTCCTGACTCCAGGGCTGGTGCTCTATTCACTGCACCACCTAGTTGCCCCAATTGAGCTGGGATTGAGACCAAGATTTCTCCTGATCCCAAATCTGGGGTGCTTTTTACATCTTACTCCCTCCTAAAAACAGGATAGAATGTGAAAGTAGAATGAGAGAGGTACAAAGCCCTACAGAGTTCAGAAAAAGGAGAGACGTCATCTACGTTCCATTTTTTTCAGGTTCATTCCCTTACTGAAACTACTGTACTGTATATCCCTGTTTCATCTTTACCCTTTCCTGCATCACCCTCTCCTCATTACAGGCCATATGTACAATCAAAAAGGAGGAGAAACACCCTTAGGTCAAATAAGACAGTATGCTTGGTTTTGCTTCCTTCCCCTAGATACATACTAAATCTCCTACTGTCTGGAAAGGGTCCAATCAAAACAAGAAAAGGAAAGAAGAAGAAAGGATGTTTAAATCTAAAAAAATAATAAGAGCATAAATGTGTAGCTTTCCTTAGCTTCATGAAAGTACATTTTGAATAACAAAAAATTTGTTTTTCAACTGGTAAATTAGGCCTGACATTTCTCTGTCATAGATTTTCCAGAGTTTTAATTCCTAAATAAATATACAGAATTTTTAAAGGTCATTGTGGATTAGTCCCACATCATTACCAAATTTGCCTCTTAAATACTTTTTAAAATTGTGGTATCCTTCCTATTAGAAGATGAAGTTACCACATTAGTAAGGCACATACTTTTAGATTTTTTTTTCTACTACTGGCAATGAGTTTGCACTCATCCACCCATACTCTTACTGAATCTTCTTTCAACCAGATGAAATGGTTTAGGGATGTAGTCTGAGGTAGGATGTGAAATGTAAGAGGATGATGTATTGGTTTTTGTTTTCTTAGGGAGTTGTTATCTTCTATTTGGTACATTTCTAATTTTGACAGGATTTGTTGCTTGGGTAAAGTTTTGCACTTCTTGTGCCAAGTTGTTGACTCTGTTTCCAATTCTTTCTGGAATAAACATGTTTCTTTTCCAACTTTTTCCTCTAGCTCCATCATTTATAAAAAATCATTTTTAAATTTAAGAAAAACTATGGCTCCATCTCTTCCAGGAATTCGAGTTAAACTTGTACCCATGCTATGTTTTACTTTGAGGCTTTACTTATAGATTCTTCTCCCTTTTATGGTGGGATTGTTTTTGTTGGTTCATTCTTCCAACCTCCTCTCTGATTTTGGACTTTATGTTAAGGTCAAGCCCTGCACACTTCTAGAGAGCATGTTTATGTTGAGTTTCTGTCCTTTTCAATCCTTCTAAAGATTTCTTGGGGTGTTGAGTGTTGTGTTATTCTAGAACAAGAGTGAGGCACCTATTCTAGGATCTCAAGGATAGTTCAGGTTGGGGCCATTGAGAAATAAAATGACCTGCCAGGCCTTCCTGAAGCCATGTCTACCTGACCAAGGCCAACTCCCTATCTGCCATGTCATGCTGCCAATCAGCAGCATCAGCATTATCTTGTTAAAGTACAAATCAATCAAGTAATATCCTATAACTCGTAAAAATTCTATTAGATCATAATACGGTTATTATGATGATGATAATGCATTATTGCCTTTGTATAGGATTTCTGTGAGGTATGATAGGGAACTGATGTGATTGATTTAAACTCTAACAAATCAACAGAAATTCTATTCAATTGCTTCATCCTCCTGACTATATATTTCTACCTTTATAGAGAAGGTTTTATAGAGAAGCTTGATTTCATCTTATCTATCCTTGGATAACAACCAGGTACCAATAAGTTATTTATCAATCTTTGTTACATAATTTTCAAATCCTAATTTCAGACTAGAAATATAGATGATTTTATCTCCCCTACATACAAGTCATACATTATGTAACTTTGAGTAATGAAGGTAATGTTTTTGTTCTTGATTAAATTGTATAATCCTATTGAGTCACAACTGCATTGATTCCAATAAAATCGCCATATGTAATTGTACAGTGACATTTCATTTTCCCAATATCTTCAGGGAGTGAGATGTTTCACATAAGTGAATTTCTAGCTAACTGAAGTTCATTCTTTTGAAATATATAAATTTTAGTTATTTTGATAGAAATCTTTGTAAAACTATTTCTAACTCTCTTTTGAAACAAAGCACATTGAATACAATTTAACTTCTTTGATAACTTAGTCCATATTGAATTATGTACATAAGGTCATTTGTCCCAACACTACTACAATGGTCCCAGGTTGCCATTGTTCCTTTCCCTTTCCTGTTTTCCCTTTATTCCACGCTGAAATTATATAAACACACACTGGGAAAACTGGCTAATATTGTCATTAAACCTGACACTTAAAAAAAGAGTAGGCTAACATGAAGAAAGAAAAAATGAGGCAAGAGAGAATTCAAGATATCACATATGAGACTAAAAGAAAGAAAAAGTTAAACTGAGCAGCATAAGTATGTCCAGGCAGTCATTTAAATTATAAGTTTGTTTGTTTTCAGAAAATTCCATTATGTGATTCTGCTTAAATCTGCTAACCTTAGGTAAAATCTAAAATGCATTTGATGGCATTATTTCTCATCAGGCAACATATCTGCTTTAACCGGCAAGCTATCCTTGAACATTCAGACTCCCTCCATACCTGTGCTGTAGGGCATTGATATTGATTTGGGGGAAATTACTGCATCTTGCAACTGGCACCAAAATTCCCTATATAATTGAAGTACCTCTATTTTCAGACTTATTGCCCGCATTAAAAGGGCCACTATGTAAGAATAGATACTGTATTCCAGCAAAGGCTAATGGGCAAGGAAGAAAACAAACTACAGTTTGTTCACCCCCTTGGCCAACCCAGTTTGCCTCACTGTGTCTTGCAGAGTTAAACTTTAATGACTTAAGAAACTTTTTTTAAAATGACTTCAACAGTAAGCCAAGGAAAACTTGGTGTATTATACAAAATAAATTCCAAAATACAGAACTTAGATATTTGAGCAATAGCATGTTGTATACATTTGCTTTATATATACTAATATATTTTTTTATTAGAATACACCACTGCCCTCTCCCCTTCTGTAGCACCAAGGCAATATTCACAGGGCCCACAATCACTATAAATTTACCTTCAGGGTGTTCAATTGCAAAATATAACAGACTCTCCATATAGAAGACAGAAGCAAAACATTTATCAGGCACTAGAAAATCAAATCCCAAAACCAGTAAGCCAATTTCATCATAGTAACAAAGAAGCTAATAAGCCACAATGTCACAGAGAGCCACAGCATCCTATAGTCTTCCCACAAACCAACATAAGACCAATATTTACTCTTAAGCCTATCTGTCTCCTTTGGAAGCATGTTCTCCTCCCAATTGTCTAGCTGGCTCTGACTCGCAGCTTCCTATGGGCTCTGCTCGACCCTTCAGCAGACTCCTTCTACCACAGGCTTCATGTGATTACCTTCAGCCTGTTAGGGGGCAGAGTTTATTTTCAAAGCAGGGAAGGTCTTCAAATTCCCTTAAGCTTATTAAGGGGCAGGGAAGATCTTCAAATTACCATTACTCCTTTTCATAAGAAATACATGGTGAGAACAAGTACAATAAACAATCCCTTCATCCTTCCCACTTGTGACCTCATCCCTACTCCCCACCCCCATATATTAACCATGTCTGGATGCCTATGCCTTGTCCCATTCCCATAGTCTTCTATCTTTCTGTGAAGATGGAAAGTATGTTTTCTCTTCCATCTAGTTTGTTTTTTTTTAAATATAAAACTTCAATTCTCTTTTATGTACAGTTTGCTTTTCTTTTAAGTATATAATTGTTACTTTCAAAGCTGTCCTGCTTGTATGTGGTTCCTTCCAGAATTTTCAGTCTCTTTCAAGTTAATAGTATCAAGGACAAACATGCTTCTATAAAATATCCCTTGGTCCTATTGTCAGAGACCAAAAGTGGATATATATGGACTATGACTCTCACTCATCATGTCTTATGACATGGGCAGGGGACAACTGTGAACCTCATTCTCATATGAACTGGTCAAAAGAAGGAAGAATACAGAAGACATACAAACACACACAGAGTTGAGTACAGAAATACAGAAGGTTATGCATATATAGGAGTTGAAAGAAATAAAGATGAATAAACAATCACAAGAAACTAAAAAGGGATAAATGTGTATTTATGTGTGCGTCTCCTCAGAACTCTATAGTCATCAAGGGGCATGGAAACAATCTAACATGGCAGCAGACATGGGAGTAACTTTATTGATGATCTTAAAAGAATAATTTAAATGGAGAGAGAAAATGAGTAGGGGAAAGGGAAAGGAAAGTTGAGAAAATTTATCTCACATGATTGAGGTATGTAAGTAGAAAACTATACACAAAAGGAGGAAGGAGGGGTGTGTGAGAGACACAAGAATTTCACTCTTATCTGAATTGGTCAAAAGGGAGAAAATCATACTTGCAGAGTTAGATACAGAAATACCTTTTGCTCAATAAATGAGAAAGGGAATAAGGAGGGAGGGCACTAAGAGGAAGGGCAGATTAAGAGAAAGCTTAAACCTAAATAAAATAAACTGAATAAAGAAGAGTGATTCTCAAAGAGGAGTTTAAATGAACTAAAAGAAAGGATAAGTACTTATGACTTGGTTTTGGGTGGCAAAAAGAAAAGAAGGGCAGCATAACAGAAGCGGTTATACCAAGCTTAAAGCACTGGTTCTGAGCACACTCTTTCTCTATCCCCTCTTCTTTATAAAAAGAGAGTGGGAAACAAAGCAAATGGAAAGTATAAGATAACAGGATGGAGAGAAATAGACAAGGATCATAACTGTGAATGTGAATAGACTGAACTCATATAATATGGAATAGAAGAGTCAGTAAATTAGCATTTATTAAGTGCCTTAAGTAACAGATGTTGTGCTAATATATGGAGGGAAGGGGGGAAAGAAGGTACAAATAACCGCCAAAAACAGTCTTTACTTTCATGCAGCTCACAATCTAATGGGGAGAAAAAATGCAAGCATCTATGTACAAACAGCTATAGAGTATTAATAGGAAATAAGCAATAGAGGGAAGGCACTAGAATTAAGAGGAATTTGGAAAGGCTCCCTGCAGAAAGCAGAATTGTAGCTGGGACTTGAAGGAGGTTATGTGGCAGATACGAGGAGGGAGAGTGTTCCAGGCATGGGGGCAGCAAGGGAAATGCCCCAAACTGGGACAGGGAGTGTCTTCTTTGAGCATTGTCACTTGATGGGAGGTACGTGAGTGGGTATAAGGTGTAGGAAGACTGGAATGGTGGGAGGGTGAAAGGACATAGCTAGGTAATGAGGACTTTGAACACTAAAACTGAGGGGTTTTTTATGTGATCCTAGAGGAGTCACTGGGATTTACTGAGTTGGAGGGAGATGTGTGACATGGTCTGATCTGTACTTTAGGAAAATCACTTTGGTGGCTACAATGGACTGGAGGTGGGAGAGATTCATGGCAAGCAGACCATCCAACAGACACTATAATAATCCTGAAGTGAAGAGATGATGTACTGTACCAGGATGGCAGCAGTATCAGAAAAGACTTGCAAGTGATGCTGCAAAGAGGAAATGGACAGTCCTTGGCAAAAGACTGGATGTGGTGGCATGAGAGATAGTGAGGAGTAGAGGATGATGCCTAGGTTGCAAATGGACTGATGGACTGGGAAGATGGTGGTACCCTCCACAGTAATAAGGAAGTCTGGAAAGGGGGAAGATTTAGGAGGAGAGATAACGAGTTCAGCTTTGGATATGTTGAGTTTAAGATGTCTCCAAAACCATCCAATTTAAAATGTCTGATAAGCAGTTGGAGATTCAAGATTGGACATCAGCAAAAAAGGTTAGGGTTGGATACATGGATTTGAGAATCATCAGTATAGAGATGAAAAAGGAATCGATGGAAGTTGATGTGATGACCAAATGAAACAGTATAGAGGGAGCAGATAAGAAGGTCCAGGAAAGAGACCTGTGGAACATCCAGGGTTAGCAGGAATGGATCCAGCAAAGAAGTCCGAGGAGTAGCCAGCTGGGCTAGGAGAAGAACCAAGAGAGAGAAAAAATTAATTAGGAAGAAGATTCCAAAAATATATTATTTACAAGAAACATATTTGGAACATGAAGATTTATACCGATTTAGAAACAAAGGTCTGGAATGAAATCTATAATGCTTCAGCTGAAGTTAATAAAGTCTTAAAATCTGTGATCAGTCCAATGACTAACCATTTCAAGGGTCCAATGATGAAGTAAGCTACCAACCTCCTGACAGAGAGATGATGGGCACAGGGTACAGAATGAGACATACATTTTTTTCAAAGTAAGAATTTGTTTTTCTTTATGATGCACATGATACAAGAATTTTGATTTTCTTTCTTTTTCAATTGGGGATTGGGATGAAGAAAAAATTAATACTGATATATTGACAAAAAATGAAAGTTACATTAAAAAAAACAAAAAGTTAGGGAGGATTTTTAAAAGCTTTTTTTTCTTTGAAACAATAGGGAGTCACTAGAATTTATCAAGTAGATTATGATCTGTGTTTCAGGAAAATCATTGCATGGAAATTGCGTGGAGAAAGACATCAAGCAAGGCAATCTATTAAGAAATTGTTGAATAATTTAAGAATGAGGGAACCTATGTTGTGGGTATGTGAGTAGAGAGGAGATATCAGATCCAAGAGATGTTGGGAAGGTAAAAATGGCAAGCTTAGAGGAATAGATATGTGAGGTGACAGTGAGCAGTCAAAGAATCTGAGACACTGGAAGAATCGTGGATGACTTCAACAGAAAGAGGGGAGTGTGTTGAAGGTAAAATAAGTTTGAGATTGAGATGTGTCTGTGGCATCCAGTTTGAAATGTCCAATAGAGAGTTGGTGATATAGGGCAGGAGAGGTCTTGAAGCTGAATATATACAGATTTGTAAGTCACTTGTTAGTCTCCCAGCATCATGTTTCTCCCCCATTTCTGTCCACCCTCTAGTCAACTGTTAAACTGATCCTCCTAAAGCATAGGTCTGACCTTATTCCATCAAGTCCACTGGCTCCCTATGGCCTCAAATATATAAACCTGTTTGGCTTTTAAAGCCCTTCATACAGGACTTTTCCTACCTTTTTCATCTTCTTACACCTTACTCTCTTCTATATATTCTGCAATCCAGTGACAATGGCCTTGTTGCTGGTCCTCACACAAGACAATCCTCTTGACTAGATGCATTTCCACTGGCTCTCCCCCATGCCTGGAATTTTCTCCCTCCAAATCCCCAACTCCTGGCCTCCTTGGCTTCTTTCAAGTCCCACCTAAAATTCCATTTTCTACAGAAGCCTTTGTAATGCCAACCAAAGGCAACTTCCAAGGTTCGGATTAACAGCACAGTAAACCCCATTTATTCAGCAAACATTCACAGAACAGAGAAAGTGAAAATACAGTGTAACTTGTTCCTTTAGCAAGTAAGTTCTCAATTCAATCCAGGTACTACTCTACCCCTAGACAGTACATTCATTTAGT
>JAQQSV010006833.1:0-14179 GCA_028646515.1 Pseudochirops corinnae
ATATATTTAAAATAAAATTTAAAATGTTTAATGGAATAAGATTCTTTAGAACCATAAATAATCTACTAACATAGCCTGATTACCACTATTAATAAAATTATCTAACATGCAAATGTCTTTGTTAAGTACATAAAAAATGTACTTTCTGGATAATTGTTTCATAAGAAGATTACAACAGACAGATACTTTATCAAAGAATCTCCACTTTTACATTTATAGACCTGCAATCATTGAAAGGGTTTTGAGGAAAAGGATGTGTCAGAGGTGAAAGACCAAATACAAATGAAAGTTGAAAGTGAAAATTTATAAAAATTAAATGAACAAAATTACTTTACACATAGCTTAAGTCCAAGGATTTGTCTTTGCATCCCTTTCCCCTGCAACATGAAACACAATGTGTCTAAAGACGGTAGTGGATGCTCAATAAATGTATGTTGAATAAAAACATAACCCCTTTCTGCTGTGCGACTGTTTAGAAAAAAACAAAACTGAGAAGTGGCATACTACTGGGTCAAGTGTGGGACTAGAGAATTCAGCAGAGCTGGGTTAGGCTTCTGTCTCAGATATTATTTACTAGCTCTGTGACCCCAGGCAAGACACTAAAGCTCTCTAGGCTTCAGTTACCAAAAAAGGAAGGGGCTGAACTCCATGACCTCAAAGGCCCTGCCCAGCTCTACAGCTATGACTTATCGATGGTTGCTTCTTAATTTAAATCAGAAAGTCACATTTATGTTAAAATAAATTGCTTACCTCTTCCTTACACCGACTGATAGGCAAATCAGGATATTTGTAATTTTTTTCTGGGACAGATGGCACACTACTTGATTTATATAATGGCTGCGTTGGACCTGAGAGCAGGGGGAAGAAACAGCAATGAAATTTTTTAAAATTTACATTCTAAAATGCAAATGAACACTTTCTCAATATAGAAGACAACTTGGAAAATTCACTGACCATCCTATTTACAATTTAAACAAGATAGCTTGACAGTTACATATTGCTTTAAGGGAATTATCCCTAGATGTTAGAATATGGGCTACGTTTAGCAACCTAGTATAAAAGAGAATTTATTAATTGGCACAAATCAAAACAAAATATGTTACAAAAAATAGCTTCTTGGTTTAAATCTAAATTGCATAAATCACAAGTTAACTATTCATCCCCTGCTTCAAGAGTAAGCAAGTCACAAAGTCTTTAGTAAGTACACACAATTAGTGTCATGTACTATGCTAAGCTTTTCTATCATATTAGCCAGTCTTATGGATGTGAGGGTGGTACCTTAGAGTTGTTTTAATTTGCATTTCTATCATCAATAGTGACTTAGAGCATTTCTGGGGGATACAAAGCACTCCCCGATCTCAAGAAATTCACAGTCTAATGGGGATAACAGGCAAACATCTATGTACAACCATAACATAAACAATAAACGATGGAGATAATCAAAGGGAGAAGACACTACCATTACAGGGGTCTAGGAAAGGATTCTTGCAAAAGGTGGTATTTTAATTGGTTCCACTGTTCAATCATATGGTATGTTCCTAGTTCCATCATCTTGGTCATTTTTCCAGATGGCCTCTAGCTTACAGATATTCATTTTAAAATTGTGATTCCCTAGACCAGCAGTTCTCAATCTGTGGGTTGCGACCCCTTTGGGGGTCGAACGACCCTTTCACAGGGGTCACAGGGGTCGCCTAGGACCATCAGAAAACACATATTTCCGATGGTCTTAGGAAGCCAGACACTGTTCCTCTATCCGTCTCCAGGCGGGTCCACCCACATGTGAGTATTAAAGTGTGGCGGCATTAGGAAGGTTGAGAACCACTGCCCTAGACAAACACAGGTCTCTAGACACTGCATGCCCAGGGCAGACTGGCAGGGCCTCGCATTTCTCGTCACAGTGCACAGAACACTGAGCTTGCAGTTAGGAAGACTCATTTTCCTGAGCTGAAATCCAGCCTCAGATGGTAACTAGCTGTAGGAGACTGGGCAGGTCACTTTGTTGGCCTCTGTTTCCTCATCTGTCAGAGGAGCTGGAGAAGGAAATGGCAAACCACTGTAGTATCTTTGCCAAGAAGACCCCAAATGAGGTCACAAAGACTCAGACAAGACGGAAACTGGGGCTGCTGCTGCTAACGAAGCCACAGAATCCAGGAAGTAGCAGTAAGGAAGAAGAGGATTCAAGAGACAGGGACAGGACACAGCCAGTGACACATCCCATCAGTGTCTTCTTCGAGGAACAGCAAGGAAAACATTGTCACTAGACCACAGAATACATGGAAGGAATAAGAGCTCTAAAAGTTAGAGGATTTTACATTTGATCATGGAGGTAACCAGGTGCCACTAGCGTTTATTTAATGGGGAGGCTAATACAGTCAGACCTATGCATTAGGAAAATCACTTTTGCTTTTTTTTTCCTTTTAAAAATGTATTCTTTATTTAAAAATTTTTTTTTAATTTGAGCTTCAAATTCTCTCTCTCTCTCCAATGCCTCCCCCACTCATTGAGAAAGCAAAATGATATATCAATTACACATGTAAAGTCATGCAAAACATTTCCATATCAGCTATGTTGATACGGGGAGGGGAAGGAAAGAGGGGATGGGAAGGAGCAGAAAAGAAGACAGAAAAGAAGAAACCATACTTCAAGATGCACTCAGAATTCACCAGTTCTGTCTCTGGAGGGGGATAGCATTTTTCATCACAAGTCCTTTGGAACTGTCTTGGATCATTACACTGATCAGAGTAGCTAAGTCTTTCTAAGCTGATCATACAATAAAGCTGTAATGGTGTATAGTGTTCTCCTGATTCTGTTCACTTTATCATGCATCAATCCATATAGGTTTTCCCGGGTTTTTCTGAAACCGTCCCCCTCATCAGTTCTTACAGCACAATAGTATTCCATCCCAATGATATCCCACAACTTGTTAAACCATTCTCCAATGGATGGGCGTCCCCTTGATTTCCAGTTCTTTGCCACCACAAAAAAAGAGCTGCTGTAAATATTTTTATGCAGAGAAGCCCTTTTCATTTTCCTTGATCTCTTTAGGACACAGACCTATTAGTGGTATTGCTGGGTCAAAGTTTATGCACAGTTGGATAGCTCTTTGAGCATACTTCCAAATTCTTCTCCAGAACGGTTAAACCATTTCTCAATACACCTATTGTGTCCCTACTTTTCCACAAGGGAAATCACTTTGAAAACTAAGTGGAGAATGTACTAGAGGAGGGAGGAAGATGTGACAAGGAAACCAAACCATAGGTTAGTGCAACAGTCTAGGTATGAGGTAATGAGGGCCTGTACCAGGATGGTGGCAGCATCAAAGGAGGGAAGATAGGATTAAGCAAGAGATGGTGCAGCAGGATTTGGCAAATAATTGGATGGGGGGGTGGGGTATGAGAAAGAATGTAAATTATAAAATGACATCTAGGTTGCTAGCACAGATGATTGGGGATTCTGGCAATCTTGACAATAACATATTTTTCAAATATCAGGTCTATAGATTATATTTATTCAACAGAAAACTGGAATTATATCTACATCTTACAAAGAATAAAAATAAGACAAATTAAAGGCTTTTTTAAACAAAAAAATTCTTATGAATTGACAAATCACTCATTCTAAGATTCAAAAAGTTTTTAAGTCTATTTTTCTTTACGTATTTTTTAAACTGAGAAATAACTGAAAAACAAACCTGAATTGAAAAATTAATTCTGAAGTCTTTCTGATTCAGTATGTAACCTTCACCTTACCTACCAAGATATCAAGTCAGTCTTCTTTCTTCTCATTTTCTTCCATCCAGTATCCATTTCTGTCTATTCTCCCTTTAAATTTTTCCATCATTTTCTCTTGCCCCCAAACCATTTCCCTTCCATTGGCTATAAATATGGAACTAAGTTTTTAAAAATTATTTTCCACACTTACTAAATAAAGTCTGAATTTTATTAAAATTCAATTAATTAAATATTTATTAATCACAAACAATGTATCGGGCTGTCAGAACACACAAAGTTTAGATGAAATGAGGTTGTTATAACAGCTCCTCATGAATGGAAGCGAGCTTAATTTTTTTTTATCTCTTTTAAAAAATTTACGAAGCTGTTCAATCAACTGATTGGAAAGTATTTTCCACTCTTTCAGTTTGCCAGAAAAACCTGGAGAAACAAGGAAAAAACTGATTCTGTGCATTTGCTAAGAAACTTGAACTGTGATGGGCATGGAGCAGGCATTCTTTATTCAAGCAATGTCCCAAGAAGGAAAAAGTGACATTTATGAACATGTGCTTCCTTAACAGAGGAAGCTTAAATTCTAGATTCCTAAGTAAAATTTTGCCAAATTTCCCTAGTGAACTGCACTGGAAAGAGAAATTCTTTCTTCTCTGTGCCTGTGTGATAGCTATGACCTTAGGAAAGTCATATTTTCCCTTCTGAAAAATAAAGGAATCAGACTAATAAAATTTTTTTTTTAGTAAGCCTAAATTCAGTTTCTATAAACTATAAATGGCCAGATTCTAAGAACTTCTTTGAAACTTCATTTTTCTTTACTTTTTTCAAGAAAACAGATCTTTTATTCCATTAGTATAAGGAGCGCCAGGTAAGCTAATAGCTTCTATAATGCAAATTCTATAAATTAGAGGATGCTTGGAGCAAAAAGAGGTTAAATGACCGATCTATGATCTATTCATCACAGTAAATCACATTATAAATAATCCATTACAATTCTAATATTTTAGTATTTCTGACCTGCACATCTATGATACTTCAATTTATAAGTAGCTGCTAGATTACTAGATAATCCCCCAAATAGGTATTTAATTGACAACGTAGTTAGAATACAATTATTATTAAAAAGTTCTAATACTAGCAAAACATTTTTAAACATTTCTTCTCCTTAAATATTGGCAAAATTAAGCAGAAATAAGGAGACAGATTTTTGAGGGATTTTTTAAAGGATCTTCTGAATTCCTTCAAGGGATTTCAGATTTGATGTTGTTCACTTTTTCTAATTTTACTTTAAAATTTATGGCTTTCCTGCTCTCTGATATATACATTTGTACAATTAGTAATAGTCATGTTGCCAAAATAGGACACACTTCTTAAATCTAATTTAGTTGGTGAGTTCTGTATTCATACACATCACTATTCAGACAACCATAATTTTTCCTCCTCAACTGGAATTATATCCCTTTGTGTATTGAGAATTTCATTCTTAAGAGTTTCCCATCCTTTTGGAACTCATTTTCCCTGCAGAATTTTAGAGTCTCTGGGATCCTCCCAATCTTCTGTCTGGATCCTTTGAAATCAGTCTGCTTTCCCAAAATCAAGGTTCCACTCTAAGACTGTGTCCAGCTTTTTTCTCCTTCCTTTAACAGAAACTCCTACAGAGTCACGGTTACTTTCCCCAGAACATCTCAACACTTCTATCTCCAGCAAGAAGTTCCTTCCTACTAGTAAGAATTGCTACTAAAGTGCTACTTCTCTCTCTTATCTATTAGTATCCATGCAAATGCTATGCACTATACTATGTTCCCTTCTGGATCCCCTAGATTTCCTCATAGACGGGTACTGCTTAATATATGATACTACCCTAACACAAACCCCATCCCACTTTACCTAACCCTTTTCAATGTTATGCAAACCCAAAACCATATTCCAGTTACAGAATTCATACCTTTCCCTCTCTTCCCTTAAATCTCAATGGTACCAAAGAGATGGATGTTTTTTCCTGAAGTTGGAGCTACCAGTTAGCTTTCTCTTGCTTGCTGCCTCACCTTTGGGCATGTATACATACAAATGAAGCCACAGATTTTACCACTGAATCCTTTCTTGGATTTTGTTTCTTTGTTTTGTTTTTGTTTTGGGGTTATTTTTTTTTCCTTTTTGGAGGGGGGAAGGCAGGGCAATTGGGGTTAAGCGACTTCCCCAAAGTCACACAGCTAGTAAGTGTTAAGTGTCTAAGGACAAATTTGAACTCAGGTCCTCCTCACTCCAGGGTAAGTGCTCTGTTCACTGCGCCACCTAGCCGCCCCTGTTTTGGGGGGGTTTTTTTTAGTTGTTTTTTTTCTGTGAAGTTCTTGTGGTCTCAACTGTCATTCTTCCTATTCACCATGGCATTTAGCTTGGTGGATATGAAAAGGCAGTTTTCTTCCTCCTTTATCTTTTTAGTTTAAAAACCCTTTTGATTAGACATACAAGATGCCAGCCAAACACAGTGTTGGAGGCACTCTGTCCCTGACCTTGAGTTGGTCACCCCTATGTTGTAAGCCATGGCCCAGAAATCCAAATTCCTTTCTCAGTGACCGCCTCTCAAGCAGCAGTCTGTGTCCTTCACCAATCAGTTCTGCCCTTCTGCCTCCCTTGCCTTCAAGAAGCACGAGTGAGAAGAACGCTACCTAGAGCCCGTGTTGCTTACCAAAATGGTGGTCATCTTTCTCACTCAAGATTTGAAAGCAACCTGGGCAACACTTTGTAGAGGCTCTTCTGCCAACCAGGAGTCAACGTGTCACTCTTTTCAATGAGCCGTGGAAAGCTATTTCTTCAATATAAACACAAGAAAAACAGCAGACCTCTTCATTACTCTCATGTCAGCAAATAATTTTCTTGATCGTCAGTGGAGTCACAAACCACAACTCTTAGATCCTCTTGAGCTTACCAGACAATTACCTCACTCAATGGTTTTTAGTGGCTCTGCTTTATTC
Source organism: Pseudochirops corinnae (assembly GCA_028646515.1). Taxonomy (NCBI): domain Eukaryota; kingdom Metazoa; phylum Chordata; class Mammalia; order Diprotodontia; family Pseudocheiridae; genus Pseudochirops; species Pseudochirops corinnae. Next base: position 6,695 of record JAQQSV010006833.1, read on the forward strand.
TTCTTTGGAGGAACTGCTTCCTCCTCAGATCATCTAGCTCCCTCCTGTCTAGTATGTGATTCAATTTTATTCTTTAATCTCAAATCTAAAATTTTATTTTTCCTTCCCATAATTAAACAATGGAAGTGATAAGAGTGCTGGGCCCAGAGTCAGGAAGACCTGAGTTCAAATACAAATTCATCCTCAGAAATTGTGTAGTTGTGTGTCTAAAAGCCAATCAACTCATTTCTATCTGCCTTGGTTTCCTCAACTATAAAGTGGAGGTAATAATAGTCCTCACCTCCCAGGATTGTTATATGAGGATCAAATCACATTGATAAAGCATGGAGCACAATCCCTAGCACACAACAGGCATTTAATACACGATTAGTTCTTTTCTTCCCTCTCTGAATGGCATCCTTCTACTCTCCAACATCTCAACAAATGTCAAGTTTCCTTTCTATCACTTTAGGTCCTTTTTTCTCCATACTTAAGACCCTTTTCCATTCCTTTCAGGGAAAATTTATTGTCCATTTTTCCCTGGAATGTGTGTAAAGAGTCTTGAGAAACTTGCAAAATTCAAGTTTTCTCCATGTTCTCCTCTAAGAAGAGGACTAGCCAACTGTTACTACATAAACAGCAGGTATTTGGCTGAGACAGAAATGCAAATGTCACCAAATCAATGGAAGGCACCGTGAAACACCACCTGGGAGCCATCATAATTAGATTCTTAGTTACCTCAACTTCCTCCAAAAGGATATAATGCAATGAGATTATTTTTGAATTGAGGGAAGAGGGAAGAGAAAGGGGAAAAGGGTTACAGAGGATAACTGTAAATGTGAGACAGACAGGAAGGAGGTAAGCTGGACTGAACTGATCTAGAACAAAAGGAGAAAATAAATATGACACTCACACAATTCCCATAAGGGGAAGAAAGGAGGTCATGGAGAAGGAGCCCTGGGCCAGACAGGCCCCGATGCTTCACTGCTATACAGCACCAAGGAGAAAGAAAGAGGAAGCTGTGGGGCAGGCAGGCAGGCGGGCAGGCAGCACAGTGGAAAGAGAACAGGAACGAGATTCAGAAAGACCTTCGTTTTAATCCGGCCTCAGATACTTAATACTTAGCTGTGTGACCCTAGGCAGGTCACTTAAGCTTTCCAGGCTTCAGTTCCCTTATTTCTAAAATGGGAATAACAATAGGACCACCCTCATAGGGCAGTGATGAAGATCAAAGGGCCAAAGTATGGGTAACTTTAAAGTTCTCCATAAAACTTAAAACATTATATAAATTATTATTATTATATAAATATTATTAGCAGTAGTAAACATAGTAGCTCAAAAGATGAGTATTCCTAATGCATTGTTTGTGAGGCTGTGAACTGATACAACCATTCTGGAGAACAATCTGGAACTTTGCCCAAAGGGCTATAAATAATTGTATACCCTTTGACCCAGTAATACCACTTCTGGGGTTGTACCCCAAAGAGATCATAGTAGTGGGAAGAAGACCCGTTATGTACAAAAATATTTATTGCAGCTCTCTTTGTGGTGGCAAAAAACTGGAAATTAAGGGGATGTCCATCAATTGGAGAATGGCTAAATAAGTTGTGGTTTATGAACATAATGGAATACTGTTGTGCTATAAGAAATGGGGAGGAGATGGACTTCATATTCACCTGGAGAGCCTTATACAAACTGATGCTAAGTGAGAAGAGCAGAACCAGGAGAAATTTGTACACAATCACAGACACATCGTACATGTGACGATCAACCTTGATAAACTGGACTCTTCTCAGCAACGCACAGTTATAAGACATACAAGTTTCAGGATGGAAGAAGATATCTACATTCAGAGAAAGATCTAGAAAGAACAGAGTTTAAATGGAGACTGAAGCAATCTACATGCTATCGTTCTTTTCCATGTTTGGTTTTGTTTCCTTTTTCCCATTGTTCACTCCATTGGTTACAACCCTTCTATACAACCAGACTATTGTCCAATGTGAAAGTAATGGCAGATCCTTATACTTGACTGCATGCCACCAGGGGTCGGGGGGAGAGGAAGGGGAGAAAACTTGAAACTCAAGGGATTCTGGAACTGAATCTTATAAACTAAAAGTAAATAAACAAATCAATTTAAATAAAAAGATGAGTGTTCAAAACTTGTAAAATAGGTATGTTAGTGATAAAAAAAAAAATTAAACTAGTATCAAAGTAACTAGTGGCTCCTGTGAAGCCAGTAGCGATACTCTGAATTATCAAAGTGTTCAGAATCTAAGTGTAGAATTTTAGCTGGTTATCATGGGAAAATAATTGAACTGTGTACATATATGCTTATAGATCATTTTTAGGTTGCTAGTTAGGGACACAAATTTTATATAATGAAAACACATTCCATGAGGCAGAAATGTACTGTGTGAGAATTATTTCACCAAAACACAATGTGAAGTTTCCAGGTCACTGACTGAAATAGTTGTAACAGAGAGCAAAATCTTATTACCAAACAGACTTCTTTTTTTTTTTTGCCAGGGGGAAGGTGACAAACATAACAAGCAGAAAATGTCTACATTCTATATTCCTGTCATCTTTATATCATCTGGATACAGGGCAGGTAACAATCCAGAGGAAAGCAAAAAAATCCAAGACAATTATGATAATAAGACATCCCAATGTAAAATTCAAAAATAATACTTATTTTCCATTAAAAGAAATTTCCCTGTGCCTGAACACAGGTGAAATCCTGATGATTCTTAATTAACTTTATTTTCTTAATATTTTTCCTTTAAAAAACTGACCAAAAATTATTCCCTCAACAATAGTGGTAGTAATTTTACTATAAACAAAATTACAAATACAAAAAATATGACTAGAACATCCTGTAAAAGTAATAAAGATACAAAATAAGGCCTTTGCTCTGGCCCTGAATAATCTACTTATATATGGTCTGAACATTCCCACTGATATTTCATTTGAGACTCTGATCAGATCTCTTTGATGAGGTATAAAGAGAATGCCCTACACTCAAGATATTTATTAACCCAAAGGATGACTAACAGTCATGGCAGTAGGAGATGATGGCTGAGCCATGGTTGCTGGAGACCTGACGTACGACTATAGGCTTTGCCTTTAAAAGAAAGGGGACAGGACTATCAAGAACTGAGGATGAAGAGAGATCAGAGAGTGTAGAGCACTGACCAGATACCCAGAGCTGAAAGACAGCTATACATGGGTGATAGACTTGGGTCGCAAAGGAAGAACAGACTTTATTTCTACTTCACCAGGCCCACTGGAGAAAATGGAAAGGAAGTATGCAGAGCATTCAGAAAACTTTAAAGCACTGATCATCCCTACCCCCATTCCCTTGATACAAGGAATAGCAGGTCAGGAGCATGAGAGAAGTGATGAAGCGACCAGACAGCAGTGATGGCATCACATGCTGATGACAGTGACAAGAACAATAGCTGGGGCTGGCTGTGGATCCCATTCTGCCTGAAAGGGGAGGTCAGCATTTCCTGTCACTGACCATACAAGTGGGATAGAGGAGCCCCAACTATCCAGGGTTCTAGGGCCCTACATAGGGCCCCACAATCAACTTATCATTCGTGACCTTGAGACTTTATTTGCAATAACCATTACTCCTAAGGGGAGAGTGAGGCAGTTACTGATCACATTCTCCAGCCAACATCCATAACCTTCTTCCTGTTTGCACCTTGATTTATTAAAAATTATGCTGCATGAAAAAAAATTTTTTTGAAAGATGCTGCATGCACAGCCTTTAAAAAAAAAAAGACCAGTCTTTGTGATAACTAGGGCAAGTAAAACGGTTTCTTTTTTCTTAAGAAATGAAAAAATCTGATCACAAGCTCCACACATATTAAGACCATAGCCTTTTAAATTAAAGCAAAATTAGAAGCTGTTTAAGTGAAGTTAGTAAATTCACAGAAGAACCTTCCCTGCCTGTCTTTGCAGGCTCCTATATGAACTCTACAATCCTGTTTCCCTTCCCTGCCCTTTCTGGGGTTCTTCATCCCCCTTCCCTGTAGTTCTGCAATGGCTGTCCCCAATGCCTGGCATACTCTCCTCCTAACTTGTGCCTTTTAGCTTCCTGGCTTCCTTCAAGCACTTAGTGCAGTGGTTCTCAACCTGTGGGTCGCGACCCCTTTGGGGGTTGAACGACCCTTTCACAGGGTTCGCCTAAGACCATCAAAAAACACATATTTCTGATGGTCTTAGGAACTGAGACACTGCTCCTCTATCCATCTCCAGGTGGGTCCGCCCACATGCAGATATGCCCACATACAAGTATTAAAGGGTCGCGGCATTAGGAAGGTTGAGAACCACTGACTTTGGGGAACAAAATGATCACAAAAAATTGGGGAAAGGACCCATATTTACAAAAACATTTGAAACAGCTCTTTTCATGGTGGCAAAGAACTAGAAATTGAGGGGATGTCCATCAAATGTAGAATGGCTGAAGAAGGTGTGTTATATGAATGTAACAGAGTACTATTGTGCTATAAGAAATGATTAGCAGGGAGATTTCAGAAAAACCTGGTAAGACTTACATGAACTGATGCAAAATGAAGGGAACAGAACCAGAAGAACACTGTACACTGTATCAGCAGCACTGTGCAATGATCAACTATGAAGACTCAGCTCTCCTCAGAAATAAAATGGTACAAGACAATTCCAAAGGATTCATAATGAAAAATGCTATCCAAATTCAGAGAAATAATGGATGGAATCTGAACCCAAAGTGAAACATACTGGTTTCACTTTATTTTTTCATGGTTCTTTTCTTTTGACCTGTTTATTCTTTCACAATATCACTAATATGGAAATATGTTTTACATGGCTGCACATGCATGACCTACAATAAATTACTAACTATCTGAGTAAGGCAGTGGTGAGGAAAGAGAAGGAAATAACCCCCAAAAAATTTTAAATGAATTATGAAAAACTGTCTTTACATGTAATTGGGGAAAAATACTATTTTTCAAAAAAGATCTACAATAAATCCCACTTTTTGTCAGAGGCCTTTACAAGTCCCTCCAGCTACAAAGTTACCCCTTTCAGATTACCTTCCATCTAATCTTTATTTTTTATTTCTAGTTATTTTTAAATTTTTATTTTTAAGTTCACATTCTATTCTAAATATGTATAGCCAAGCAAGCCAAATTTACCCTATTGGCCATGTCAAAAAATTGAAAATTAACAAGAAAATCAAAATCCATCAAAATGAACAGTGTCAAGCAAAAGAAATTCCTGCATAAGCCATACCCCTCCTCCAAAAAAAAAATTTGTCAACCTGCACTCCATAAGGAAGCATGTTTCATCATGAGTGCTCTAGAATTGTGCTTAGATTGTGTAAATTATTTATAGGTAATTCTTCAGATAAAGGTCTCATATCCCAAATGTATACAGAATATCATCAAACCAATAAGACAAATCATTCCCCAACTGATAAATGGTCAAAGGATACGAACAGGCAGTTTTCTGATTTTAAAAAAAAACAATTTATGGTCACATAAAAATGACCTAAATCATTACTTATTAGAGAAATTCAAATTAAAACAACTCTGAGATATCATTTTATACCCATCCAATTAGCTAAAATGATAGAAAGGAAAAGTAACAAATGTTGGAGCTAAGGTGGAAAAATTGGGACCTTAATTCATTGTTGGTAAATCTGTGAGCTGATCCAACCATTTTGGAAAGTGATCTGAATTATGTCCAAAGAGTTATTAAACTACCTGTACCCTTTGATCCAGCTATACCACTTTTGGGTCTGTTCTCAAGATGATTAAGGAAAAAGGAAAACATCTACATTCTAAAATATTTAAAGTGGCTCTCTTTGTGGTGATAAAGAACTGGAAATTGTGGGGATACCCATCCATTGGGGAATGGCTAAACAAATTGTGGTATATGTTCATGATAGAATATTACCCTACTATAAGAAATGATGGCAGCAGTTAGGTGGTGCAGTGAATAGAGCACTGGCCCTGGAGTCAGGAGGACCCAAGTTCAAATTTGGCCTCAGACACTTGACACGCTTACTAGCCGTGTGACTTTGGGCAAGTCACTTAACCCCCAACTGCCCTTCAAAAAGCAAAACTAATAATAATAATAAGAATAAGTTATATTTTTATTATTACACTATAGTATAGTTAAGTATTAGACAGAAGGAAACATTTCCTTTTGATTGACTTTTCTTGACAATTTTCTTTCTTTTAAAGATTCTTTAGGTAATGAACAAGTTCTTTAACTTACATTGGTTTGGCCTCCTCTTCGCTTATACAGCATACCAAAAGTTTGCTTGAAATGATTTACTTTATATAATTTTCCAGAGTTCATGGACTTAAGAGATGCAGAAATCACATTAGGTTTATACTTAATACTGAAATTCAAACTTCAAACGTAACATGTAAAGATTGCAGGGTTTTACATTTAATTCTGTTCAGCTTCAGCAGTGAGTATACTTCTATGACATTAAAGTTCAAGAACAATTGTGGCATATAAAATGTGGGAAGGTATTATCTCCATTCTTTTCCATGAAGTCTTTTTGCTACTTCAACAATAGCAACACAGTAAAAGAATATTCAATTTGGAATAAGAAAACCTGAAACAAAACCCCAATTCTCCTACTAGCCTTGTGGTTGATGTTCAGTACTTGAGTCACGTCCAACTCTTCATGACGCCCATTCAGGGTTTTCCTGGCAAAGACACTAAAGTGATTTGCCATTTCATTCTCTAGCTCATTTTACAAATAAGGAAACTTAGACAAACAGCGTTAAGTGACTTGCCCAAGGTCATACCGGTAGTAAGTGTCTGAGGTCTGACTAACTCTGCCACCTAGCTACCCACAACTATCTCAGCAGGCCTCTTTTTATCTATCTGTAAAAAGAAAGGGGTGGACTTGCATCATACTAAACCTGAACGCTTAAAGAATACTCTGTTCAATCTTCTGCACAAATATTTCAAAGGCCACTACCAGATTGGAACACACCCACATAGAAGAGGCAACATGACAATAAGAAGACTGGAGATCATGACACCTGAATATTGCTTGAAGGAGGGGAAGACTGGGGAAGAAAACGCTTAGGGAGAACGGAACATAAAGGGCTGTCAGGCAGGGATCTGTTTGATCCCAGGGGACAGACTCTACAGGGAGACACATTTAGACTTAATGTAAAGAGATGATCACTTCTCTGTGCTTAAAAGAAATGCTACTTAGGTTATTAAATGAACTCCATGATTTCTCAGCTTCCTTCTAATGGAGATTACAGAATTCTAAGATGACCCAAGATCTCTTCCCAAAGCTAAATCATATGATCATAGAAGACTGAAATTATTTGAACAGTCCTTCAATAATTATATATTACTGAAAATTAGAGTATTTTTACTATATTATTCAACTGAAAATTAAATATTTTAAATAAATATCTTTAATATTTCTCATAGAGTGGTATGGGTATTATAGTTTATTAAGTTAAGAATATAATATATACT
>JAQQSV010006834.1:0-14179 GCA_028646515.1 Pseudochirops corinnae
ATACCCTCTTAACTCCACCCCTCAGCGGGGAGTGACAACCGCTGACTGAGCCTATCATGAGCTGTCCTGAAGCTGAGGAGGTATCTCTTGCTCCACCCCGGTTATGTCAGAGGGGCAAGGACCTCAATTCCGGCCCCAGGCTGCCACATAGCACTCCACAACTAATTGTCTTCGGTCTGCTATAGGAAGTAGGCCTTACAATTCACAGCTGATCATCTTACAATATTGCTATTACTTTGTACCCAGTAAACTTCACTTTGCATCAATCCCTGTAAGTCTTTCCAGGTTTTTCTGAGAGTATCCTCTTCATCATTTCTTATAGTATAATAGTATTCCATCATGATTACATACCAAAACTTGTTCAGTCTCTCCCCAATTGATGTGCATCCCCTTAATTTCTAATTCTTTACTCCCAGAAAAGAGATAATATAAATATTTTTGTATATATAGGTCTTTTACTTTTTGTTTCTTTTTATCTCTTCTGGTTTACAGACTTAGTAGTGGTATTGCTAGGTCAAAGGGTATGCATGATTTTATAGCCCTTTGGGCATAGTTTCAAATAGCTCTATAGAATGATTTAATCAAATTACAACTCCAGCAATGGTATATTAATGTCTTGTTTTCCCCACATTTACTCCAACATTTGTCATTTATCTTTTCTATCCAATTATCTAATTAATAGGTATGAAGTAGTACCTCAGAATTGTTTTAATTTTCATTTCTCTAAACAATAGTGAGTTAAAATATTTTTCATGTGGCTGTAGATATCTTTAATTACTTCATCTGAAAACTGGTTATATTTTTTGATTATTAAGAGCATTTGGGGAGTGCTCTTATTTTTTAAATTTTAGTGTTCTATAGGTTAGAGAAATGAAGCCTTTATCAGAGAAACTTGTTTCAATTTTTTTTTTTCTCACAGCTACTATTGCTAACTGTATTTCCTTACTCCCATTTATTTTATTCACTCTCTCCTTTCACCCGGTGCTCAGGATCTCCCTCTGGTTTGCTGAGGTGGGGCTTGTTGCTGACTTACTGAGATACCTCCCATCCTGTACTGCTCCATCTCCACAAGAGCAAGAGGGATCTTTCCCCTTAATCCCCCATGCTTCCCAGGTTGCAAGACTGCTGTACCCTGCCTTTCTGCTGGCTCAGTTGTTCCAGGGTTTCTCATGGGGCAATATTTTCTGGGCCGTCAGAGGTCAGTAAGGGAGAATAAGAGTAACTTAATTCTTCCTCCACCATTTTTACTCCTGAAAGTCACTCAATAGTTATTTTTACTCTGTGTGTCTTTCTGCTTCAAGTGTGCTTATTGTAAATAACATATTGTTAGATTCTGGTTTCTAATTCACTCTGCTATCTGTCCCTTTTCAAAAGTCTGTTTTACTCCTGGCTACTGTTTCCCTTGATCTACCTTCCTTTTTATCCCTCTTTTCTTTTTATCTTTCTACTCCTACTTCCCTGTTGGGTAACATAGATTTATTTATCTAATTGAATCTCCATCAATCCATCAATCAATCCATCCATCCATCAATCTACCTATCTATTTATCGATCTATCTATCTATCTATCTATCTGTATATCTATCTATCCATCATCTTTCTATCTATCTATCTGTAAATCTCTTTGAACCAGTTCTTATGAGAGTAACATTGAAAAGTTGCCATCATCCTCCAATTTTCTCTTCTACTGTCGAAGTTCTTCCTTGTGTGCTCCTTTTATGTGATATAATTTTCCTCATTCATCCTATCCCTTTCCTCTTCTCTCAGGATGTTCCTCTTTCTCAACCCTTCATTTTTTTTTTTGGATCATGACAATATAATTAACTCACATCCATGCTCTCTCTCACTCTAGACTCTTCCTAACTTCCCTAATAATGATAATGTTCTTCAGAGTAACTGGTAACATCTTCCCATATAGGAATATAAATAGTTTAACATTATTAAGTTCCTTATGATTTCTCTTTCATATTTACCTTTTTATGCTTTTCTTGAATTTTGTGTTTGAATGTCAAATTTTCTGTTCACCTCTGGTTTTTTTCTTTATCAGGTATGCCTTCTTTGTACTTTTGTAGAATGCTTTTGAAAGCACTCTATTTTTAAAATGTTCATTTTTCTCTTCTCCAACACTGTATTCAGTTTTGCTGGGTAGGTTATTCTTGATTGTAATGCTACCTTTTCCAAAGTGCTCCAGAAACAAAAAAGAGTAAATTCTACTTGGTCTTTCTTCTTTTATTTAATGGATGCACCATGAAATCAAAGGGATTGAGATGAAGCAGAGATATCTGGATTCCTCTAGGAGACATTAAGTCAATATGATCTCAAATATCAAATTAGTTTCTGTAATTCCTGTAGCAGAGGACAAAGCCAATGTTCATTTGGTGATAATACAAGGAGAAAGAGTGAAAGAAAGTGATCAGACTAGCACTCACATTGAGGTAAGAGAAGATAAAGCCAGAATCTACATATTGAGGCAGAGATTAAGGAGAGAAACTGTGAACCAGCTACTCCATTCAACACTGTGGCAGGGCAATGCTAGTTATCATTCAGAATGTAGAAATGACAGGATCAGGTAGGAATTGCCCACTTCAGTCAAGGGTGTGATGGAAGCAATATGTTCCTGGCACGAAATTCCAATGTAAAAAATAAAGGTGGAAATTTGAGTAAAGAAAAAAAAATCTTTAGATATAATGAAGAAAGATTATGGATTCAGAGAAAATCAAGAGATAAATCCAGAAGAAAAGAATAACTCCATAAGTACAAGTAGAGCAGAATAAAAGAGAATAATTTGATTATAAGTGATTTTCATTGAATGATGAGATCTGAATCCAAACTATAGTGAATTAAGAAGAGAATGAGAGGAAATGAAATTGGTATTCCTATTGTAGGTAAATTTCTCAAGTAGTTTGGTCAAAAAGGGAGGAGAGATATGGGACAACTGTAAGCAAATGGGATGGAATGGGATAACTTGCATATGTAGAAGAACTTTGTTCATGTGTTCCAAAAATATTAGTCTTAGAGCCATCTAAGTATATATAAATCTAGATATATATGTACATCTGAGTCTTTGTTTCTATGTCTATATACAAAAACTTAGAATTTCATAAAGACTTTTGGAGCATTTTTTATGTATACACCCATATATACATAAATATACATACATACATGTATCTATTGTAATAGACTGATAGTGGGTATGCTTGCAACAGATCTCTCCTTATTCCCTTCCACCCTCCATTCAAGTGCCAAAGTGATTTTCCCAAAGCACCTGTCTGAACATGTTACCCCTCTACTCAATAAACTCCAATGGCTAACAGTTCTATATCCCTTCATTTGTTCATGCAGAGAGTACCATTCATTGCGCTGAAAACAAACAAACAAACAAATTGGCTCCAGATAACCCCTTGGACTAACTACAAAATCCTCTCCAATACAGTTATGAAAAAAAAAACAACCTGCTGGTCTGACCTGGTAGAGGAAGTTCTTTATCAAAGAGCATCTTATTATAGATCTATCAGAACTATTACAGAACTGGTCCCTATCTCCTTCTGTAAAACAAACAAACAGATAAATAGAATAGTGGAAATGGAAAGGGATATGTGTCCCTAAGATTAATACACAGACTAGAGGACATGACTATTTCAGTTACTTCTATTAGTCCACTTCTTTCATAAAGCCATCCTTGATTACTTTATCCTAAAGCTATTTTCTCTCTGTGTTCCTTTACTATTCTCCCAACTATTCATTTGATAGTTAACCATATATTGCTTAGTTTTGTTCTGTTTATTCTAAAAAAATCTCAATTTTTTATTGCATATACATCTTTCCCCCAGTTAGCTTAAAAACTCTTTGAAAGTACAAATACTAGTATTTTTAAAATTAAATTAATTTTATTTTCAACTTAAGGAACAAAACAAGCATTTCCATAATGCAGTAGAATAGAAAAAAAAGATAATTATATGTGAAACTGCAAATCTATTATGTACAATTTGCCTTTTCTTTTAAATATATAATAAAGTTGTCTTGTAACTGTTTTTTCTCTATTTTTTGAATTTGAGTTTTCTTGTCTTCAATTGCATGGGTACAATGGCCTACAGTCAATAATTAGACAATTATACTCAAATATGTTTATACATATATATGTGCATTTATACGCACACAAACACATATACACCATTCTATATTTTATTTATCAGTCCTTTCTTTGAATGCAGATAGCATCTTCTTTCATATGTCCTTTGTAGTTAATTTCAATATTTATAATAGTCAAGATAAATTATTCACTGAAAATTGTTCTTAAAGCAATATTGTTGTTTCTGTATATAATATTCTTGGTTCTGCTCATTTTACCTTTCATTATTTTGTACAAGTCTATCCATGTTTTTCTACCATTATCATTTGTTATACCACAGTGGTATTCCATCTCAATCATATACCCCAACTTGTTCAGCCATTCCCTAATTGACAGGCATCTCCATAATTTCAAGTTCTTTGTCATCACAAAGAGCACAGCTATAAATACTTTGGAACATATAGCTTCTTTCCCTTTGCCTATAATCATCTTGGAAGAAAATTCCTTTATGAACTCAGGCCATTCAGTCTTCCACATAATAATAATTCCTAGCACTTGTATAACAATTTAACATTTGTAAATAGCATTATAAATATTACCTCATTGATCCTCACAATCACTCAGGAGATGGATGATATTATTATTCTCATTTTACATATAAGGAAACTCAGGCACAAAAATTAAGTGACTTGCCCAGGGTCACACACTAACTAGAAATTTTATGAGGTCAGAATTGATCTCAGGACTTCCTAATTCTAAGTCCAATACTCTATTCATTCTGCCACCCATGCCCATGATAATATTTTCCTTTATAAAAAGGGATAACAATGACACCTACCATCCCAGTTCATCAACATATATAAAACAATTTGAAAAACATAAAACTCCATGAAACTCCAAACTGGCTAGTATTCAATGTTATTATTATGGTCTACAGTCAATAGATTTTTGTTGATTGAATGGTACCAAACATTTCTTTGTCTTTTTCAATGGTCTAGATTATAACTAGATTGCAGATTCCTTGAGGGCAAGGAGTATATGTTATACTTTGAGTTCTCCACTTCTTTAACACCTATGACACTGATGAACATATAGTAAATGTTCAACAAAGATTTGTTTAGTTGAATTGAGAGGATAAGTGTGATTTCAAGAGGGTCCTGAAACCCCATTCCAAACCATATGAAAGAAAATGACCTCCAGGATATTTCAACATTCTACCCTCAAACAAAAGTTATTCTCTTTTGTTCTTATAATTATTCTTCTTGATACACCAGCTACCTACATCATGACAATGGACCCTCAATGTGGGGCAGAAAAGGGTTTAGAACTTTCCCACTGACTTTATGTAGGATATATGTAGTAAGGATTGACTCATCATGGGCTTAGGCAAATCTTTCACTTGTGAGAGAGTATCTGAAGGATGATAGAAAGGAACAGCATCTTTCTAGACAGCAACCCAGAATTCTAATCCAGACTATGCTAGTTAATGGTGTTATACGTGTTTTTTTTTAACTGTAACACGAAGGGGGGGCATTAATGATTTCAAAGGCCTTTCCTAGTTATAATTATAAAGCAGATGATTTTGGAACTTGACTATTATTGCTATATCCTGTTACTTTCAACTTCTGTCTTAAACTCTGTGTATCAAACTCAATCCTTTGTTGCAACAATGGCTTTTGTTTCATTTTGTGATATATATGATTTGCTTAATAATAAACATTTTGTTCATGAAAAATATTTGCTAAGTTCTTAATCACTTAGCGTTTTTATTAAAGAAAAAATAAAGTAGAAAAATAACAGAGAGGGTATTTTCTTGCCCATGACTTAATTGATAAATCATAATCTGTTTCCATTTGATACAATGCAAATGTCATTGTAATCACAAATCACTATTCTCATCAAGTTGGTCACATGGAGCATTAGTTTGCAATATGCACAATACCACAATGTGATTGAAAATGCTTGAATTAAGTTAGGTCCTGCCTCTGATATTCTCTGCATGGGCTTATTTCTTCCTGATATTTGCATCGTTTGTTGTGTTAACTATGTCTTGCATATCAGTGGTGTAAATGAGCAAAGATTCAGAATTTATAGTCCAGAGAACAGAAATCTGGGTTTGGAGTTTATTTTGTTCTGTTGTTTTTTTGGAGAGATTTCATTTGAAGTCATGTTCCTCATTTGGCAGGTAACTATATGACCTTGGGCTTGCCCTAGAACATCAGGGAATCACAGAATTTGAGTCAAAAGGGACCACAATCCATACATGAAAATAAACTTTATTAAATGTGCCCAAGTCATTGCTCAGCTTCTTCTCTAAAGCCTTAAAGAACAGAGAATTTACTGTTTCTACAGGCAAATGATTCATCTTATGGACAGCTCTAATTTCCAGAAAGTTTTTCCTTATATCAATTCTAAACAGATCTCTTTGGAGCTTCCACTCATTTCTCCTACTTCAGCCCTCTAGGGCCAAATAGAAAGAAATTTAAACCCTCATTTTCAAGAGAGCTCCTCAAAAACTTGAACATAGGTATCATTTCCAAACCTCCTTTACCAGCTTTCTCTTCTCCAAGCTAACCATGTATCCAAGCTAACATTCCTTCAGTTTATCCTTTGGCAAACATGGATTCAGGATCCTGCACTATCATAACTATCTTCTTCTAGATGCATCCTGGACTATCAATGTCCTTCTTTAGCTGTGCCATTCAAAACTGATAACAGTAATTCAGAGGTTCTGACTAGGGAAACATTATAATAGATAGCATTTTATGACATTTTAACATTTGCAAAGTGCTTCATATATATATATATATATGTATATATATTTATATATATATGTATAAGTAATTTCATTTGATTCTCACATTAACCCTACCAGATAGGTGATATAATTATCTCTATTTAATAGAAGATGAATTTGAGTCCAGGAGATATCAAGTGATTTTTCTAGCGTCACATAGCTATTGTGTCCAAGTCAGGATTTGAACTCACGTGTTCAGTTAAGAAAATTAATTAGTTAATTTGCTTTTGTAAAGCCAAGCATGTGCAGCTTTCCAGAGGAGGCTGCTGTGAATATCTCTCAAGGTTCTGATTACATAGTATAGTGAGCACTCTATTCAATAACAAATCAGAGCAAAACATTCACAGTAAATCAAGGTACAGCATTCACAATGTTACAACTTATCACAGAAAATCAAAATACAACATTTATCATGTCATAAATCAACAACTTATCACTAAAATGGCCGTATAGTTTTCACCAAAGTGGTCACAATAGTTTTCAACAAAGTACAATCATTTAGTAACTCAATCATTTTGTAACTCAATCATTCAATCATCCTTTAAGGGACACAAAATACAAAAGTCAAAGTACTCCACCCCTGGGGTAGTCTCAATTGGAGATTAGTTTCCAATCATAAACAAAGTAAACTCATTTAGTCAATCACAAAATTCTTAATTCAATCGCAAAGTACACAAGTAAAAGTTCTCTACCCCTAGGTCACATAATTTTCTCAGTCAGTACACAGTATCAAAGTAAAGTCTTCTTGCAGCTTGACTCAAGGCTGGCTCTCAGCTTGTATGGTTCCTCTTCTATGTTCCCAGCTCCAACTGTCACCTGGGTTCAAAGGCAGGCAGCTCCCAGTTCCTTGTCCAGCTCCTTGTCTAGTTCTTTGTCCAGTTCCCATTCCATATTGAAATTCTCAGTGTCCAGTCCACCTCAAGTCCTTCACAATTCCTGTTTCTGTGAAGACAAAGCCTGATGGAGCCACAATAATATTCATGCACATTGCTGGCACCATCATCAATTTACTATCTGCCTGTGAAATCAACTCAGACTCATCAACAATGTCTGAGAACTCAACATAAATCATCAACATAAAAATCAACACAGACCCACAAACAAGGTCCACGAGGTTAGCATAAATCATCAGTAAAGTCCCAGGACCTCCGAAATTCTCCTCCAGGACTTCTGTAAACATACAACCAGAAAATCCTCTTTCAGGGCTTCCATTAAGGTCCCAGAGCTTCTGTACAAAGTATCACAAACAAACATTAACACAGACAGAGCAGACAAACAGAGTGCCAGATACCACAAGTTTTCTCCTTCTTGACTCTGCCACCACAAGAGTCCTCTCGTCAGTTCTGACTTTCTCAGCTTGTGCTCTTCCTTATATATGTATTAGCTCCTCCCCTTCCTGTTGCAGTTCATGAGTTCTAGGGTTCACAAGTTATGGGGTTCACATGTTCTGCTTCTTAACAGACTTGACACAAGGCTCAAAGTTGAACTGAAACAAGGTGTTAATTCAATAGCTGAAACAAGATGTGAAATATTTCTGTGCTTGCCATTACAACTTTTAGTCTGCAACATTCATTTCCACAAACTTTTAAGTTCCAAATTTTTTTCCACTCCCTCTCCTCCTCCCTCCCCCTCTATGGTAGCATGCAATTTGATAGGTTCTACAAATACCTTCACATTAAACATTAGTCAAGTTGTAAAGGATTATAAGCAATGGAATAAACAATGAGAAAAGGAATAAAATAAAACGAAGGAGAAAGAGAGAGAGAGAGAGCAAGTATTTTGCTTCAATCTGCATTCAGGTTCTGTAAATCTTTCTCTGGATTATCTTTTCCATCATGAGTCCTTTGGAGTTGTCTAATAACTTTGCATTGCTGAGATGAACCTAGTCTACCAAAGTCAGTCATCGATGGTACCTTGTCTGTAATTGTGTACAATGTTCTTCTGGTTACACTCCTCTCACTCACCATGAGTTTATATAAGTCTCTCCAGGTTTCTCAGAAGTCTGCTTGTTCATCATTTCTTATAGTACAATAGTATTCCATTATATTCATATACCACAACTTGTTTAGCCATGTCTCAATTGATGGGCACCCCCTTGATTTCTAATTCATTGCCACCACTAAAAGAGCTGCCATAAATATTTTTGTACATACTGGTCCCCCTCCTACTTGTATGATCTGTCTGGGATACTACCCTAGAAATGGTATTGCTGGGCCAAATGGTATGTGCATTTTTATATTCCTTTGGGCATAAGAACTCAGGTATTCTTGTCTTTAAGTCTAACATTCTAACCATTTCTTCACCTAGTTGCCTCTAGTAACAACAACAACAACAACAACAACAACAACTACAGTTAACATTTATATGATGCCTACTATATGCCAGGCATTGTGCTAAACACTTAACAATTAATATCTCATTTGATCTTCACAAAAACACTGGGAAGTGAGAGCTATTATCCACATTTTGCATATAAAGAAAATAGACAAACAGAAGGTAAGTGATTGGCCAAGGTCACACAGCTAGTAAGTGTCTGAGTCTAGATTTGAATTCAGATCTTCTGAACTCCAGGCTTAGCTGCATCTAGTACAAAGAGACTATCAACTCCTTACCTGGATGATGATGATGATGATGATGATGATACACCTTGATTTTGTGATACTTTTATCCTTTATTGTTATTTAGCTTGCATGTCTTTCTTACCTACCTTGATTATAGGGCCTTTGTGGATAGGGATTGTTTTGATATTTCTCCACTCTCTACAATGTGTTTACTGCCTACGTTATTTCATTGTTGTGATTAAAGTATTGGAAACAAAATTTTACATGGAGTCAAGAGAAGTCACATGGCTTAGTGGATAGAGAGATAACTTTGGAATCATAAAGACTTGAGTTCAAGTCCTGTCACAGAGATACTGGTTGTGTTGCCCTGGGCAAGTCAGTCAACTTCTCATTGCTTAGGGAATTCTCTAAGACTGTAAGTTAAAGAGTAGGTACAAGGGCAGATAGGTGGCACCGGGAAGGGAATGGCTGGCCCTGGAGTCAGGTGGACCTGAATTCAAATCTGGCCTCAGACACTTGACATTTACTGGCTGTAATACCTTGGGCAAGTCATTTAACCTCAATTGCCTTGTCTTCCCTTCTCCAAAATAAATATTGATGCTTTATTGTTCAATTACCATTCTAATAAAGTGTTTTAATTAAAAAAAAAAGAATAGGCTCAGACCCACTTTGGTAGAGAAAGTTTCTTCAACAGAGAGTTCCCTGTACTAGTAAAATCAAAGAACCAAGACCTATCCTCATCCAATATATAATTGATAAATATTTTTTCCATTTATTTAACTTTATTTTTAAAGTATTCTACTTTTATTTTTCCCAAGTAACATAAAAAACATTTTTTAACATTCATTTTAAAAATTGACTTCCAAATTCCCTCCTTTATTCCCTCCCCCCATCCCTGTCCAAATTGAGAAGGCAAATAAGTTGATGTAAGTTATACATGTGTAATCATGCGAAATGTACTCATAATAATCATGTTAGGAAGGAAAACAGACCCAAAAAATCAAGAAAACTCAAGAAAGTTAAAAAATGCTTTGATCTGTATTTAGCTACAATCAGTTTTTTCTCTGGGCATGGATAGCATTTTTCATAAGTTCTTCAGAGCTGCTTTGGATTATTGTAATGCTGAGAATAGCTAAGTCATTCATAGCTGATCATTTTACAATATTGCCTTTACTTTGTACACAGTACATTTCACTTTGCATTAGCTCATGCAAGTCTTTCCAGGTTTTTCTGAGACTATCTTGCTCATTATTTCTTACAGCACAACAGTATTCCATGACAATCACATATGAAAATTTGTTCAGCCATTCCACAATTGATGGACATCTCAATTTCCAATTTTTTGCCACCAGCAAAAAGCTGCTATAAATATTTTTGTACATATAAGTCCTTTTCCTTTTTGTTTTTATTTTTTTTAAATCTCTTTTAGTATAGAGACCTAGTACTGGCATTGCTAGATCAAAGGGTATTCATGGTTTTATAACCCTTTGGGCAAAGTTCCAAATTGCTCTACAGATTGCTTGAATTGGTTCACAACTCCATCAACAATGAATTATGCATTAATGTCTCATTTATCTCACACCCCTCCAATATTTGCCATTTTCCTTTTCTGTCCTGTTAGCTAATCTAATAGGGATGAGGTAGCACCTCAGAATTGTCAAAATTTGCATTTCTCAAATTAATAGTGAGCTAGACCATTTTTTTCCCATATGGTATAGATAGTTCATACCTTTTGATCATTTATTAATTGGGAAATTGTTATTTTTATAAATTTAACTCAGTTCTCCACATATTTGAGAAATGAGGTTATTAGAGAAACTTGATTCAAAATTTTTTTTCACAATTACTATCACTAACTTTATTTCCCCCTTTCTATTTCACCCCAATGTTTATTGTTATATCTCTCCTTTTACCATGTCCCTCCTCAAAAGTGTTTTGGTTCTGACTACCCACTATGCCAATCTGCCCTATCTTCTGTCACTCCTCCTTTCTCTTATCTCCTTTCCCTCCTTTCCTGTGAGATAAGATAAATTTCTATACCCAATTGAGTGTGTATGTTATTCCCTCTTTTAGCCAATTCTGATGAGAGGAAGGTTCACTCAGTCCCCCTCTTCCCTTCCACTGTAAAAGTTTCTCTTGCCTCTCTTAAGTCAGATAATTTAACCTATGCTACCTCTCCCTTTCCTTTTCTCCTAGTATATTCTTCTCTCATCCATTCATTTTATATTTTTAGATATTATTCCTTTATAGTCAACTCATATCTGTGCCCTCTGTATGTATATACTCCTTTTAACCACTTTAATAGTGAGAAAGCTCTATGAGTTACGAGTATCCTCTTTCCATAAAGGAATGTAAACAGTTTAACCTTATTAAGTCTTCTATAATTTACCTTTCCTGTCTTTTCTTGAGTCTTGTGTTTTAGAGTTAAATTTTCTATTTAGCTTTGTTTTTTTCATCAAGAATGCTTAAAAGTCTTCTATCTCATTGAATGTCAATTTCCCCCCTAAAGAATTATGCTCAGTTTTGCTGGGTAGGTGATTATTTGTTGTAATCCTAGCTTCTTTGCTCCCCATAATATCATATTCTAGGCCCACCAATCCTTTAGTGTACAACCTGTCAAATCTTGTGTAATTCTGTTATTTTGTTGTTGATAATACACACTACTTGAATTGTTTCTTTTTGTCTGCTTTCAATATTCTCTCTTGATTGGGGAGCTTTGAAATATTTCAATAATATTATTGAGATTTTTCTTTTTGGGCTCTCTTTCAGGAAGTGATTTTTTGGATTCTTTCAATTTCTATTTTACTCTCTGATTTTAGAATATCAGGAAAGTTTTCCTTGATGATTTCTTGAAAGATGATGTGTAGGCTCTTTTTTTGTTGATGGCTTTTGGATAGTGCAAGAATTTTTAAATTATCTCCCCTGGATCTATTTTTCAGGTCAGTTGTTTTTTCGATGAGATATTTCACCTTCTATTCTTTTCTTTTTTTAAATTATTTTGGTTTTGTTTTATTGTTTCTTGATTTCTCATATAGTCATTAGCTTGCATTTACTCAATTCTAATTTTAAGGAATTATTTTCTTCAGTGAGCTTTTGTATCTCCTTTTCCATTTGGACAATTTACTTTTTAAGGAGTTTTTTTTTAATCTTCAGTGAATTTTTATGGCTTCTTTCCATTTTACCAATTGTGCTTTTTAACACCTTTTTCTCCTCATTGATTTTTTTGTACCACTTTGTACTACTGTTACCATTTGGCCTGGCCTGTTTTTTAAGGTGTTATTTTCTTCAGTATATTTTTGTGTTTCCTTTACCAAGCTGTTGGCCCTTTTTTTCACGATTTTCTCATATCACTCTCATTTCTCTTCCCAATTTTCCTCTACCTCTCTTACTTGATTTTCAAAAACTTTTTTGAGCTCTTCCATGTCCTGAGACAAATTCATGCTTTTCTTGGAGACTTTAGATGTAGGAACTTTGACTTTGTTATCTTCTGAGTGTGTATTTTGATCTTCCTTGTCACAATAGTAACTTTCTATGGTCAGAATTTTTTTTTCTATTATTTGCTCATTTTCATAGCCCATTTCCCTATTTTTAGCTCTTTGTTAAAGTAAGGCTCTGCTTTCAGCCTGAAGGGTATACTGTCCTGAGCTTCAAGGGTTTTGTGTGACTGTTTTCAGAGATACTTCTAGGGACCTGTAAGTTTTCAGTTCTTCCAAGGTGTTAATGATCTAAGGAGAGGTGTTACCCACTCTTCTGGTCTGTGAATGAACACAAACACTCTTTTTTGCCCTGGAAATGTGAGGAAGATCCCCACTATACTCTGACCACACATTTTGGTGTCCTAACTCTCCTTCTTGTTCAGGGACTGCACACAGCACTGTGACCTGGATGTAAGTATGGGCAAAACAACAAATTCCTGCCTCTAGTGCAAGCAGAGACCTCTGTAATCTCCATCTAACCTCCTTACTGTCTGTGGGCTGAGAGTTCTGAGAGTAGCCATTGCTGCTGCTATTTCAGTCACTCCTAAAGCATGCTTCTGGTTTGCTGAGTGTGTGTATGGGGTACTATTCTGGTGTGACCTGTTCTGGACTGTACTCCACTCTCACCCAGGCAGGTCTGACCTTTCCTGCTAACCTTCCAAGTTGCTTTTAACATCTTTGGGCTGAGAAGTCTGGAAATAGCCACTGCTGCCATTGGTTCAGTAACCCCAAGGCCTGCTCCTGCTTTACTGGGGTCTGGGGTACATTGGTGTGGCCTTTGCTGAATTGTATTTCTCTCCCACCCTGGTGCAACAGACCTTTCCTGCCAACATTCTAAGTTGCCTTGGTCTGTAAAATTGTTTTGCTCCATCTTTTTGAGGATTCTGCTCCTCTAGAATTTATTTAGAGTTATTATTAAATGTATTTGGAGGAGTTTGGGAGAGAGCTCAGCAGCATTCCTGCTTTTACTCTGTCATCTTGGCTCCACCTCCTCAAAAAACTATTTCAGAAATGACCTTGGATTAGTGGAAGACAAAGTCATGATCAGAAATCTCAAGAGAAACCACAGATGGCAATATGTTAAAAACCAAAACCAAAATCAATCCATATCTCTTACAAGATAACAAAATTGACCCATAAACAAGTCACCAGGTGTAACAGCAAGCACCCTAGCATGCCTAGGGCAGCTACTAGCACAGGTTCTTAGATCTGCTTTTCTAAAGGAAAGCAACTCAAAATGGGTTAACAATCTTACTTTAATCAAACATATCATTTAC
>JAQQSV010006835.1:0-14179 GCA_028646515.1 Pseudochirops corinnae
AAAACCAAATAAGGGAAGTGGAAGAAAAATTTGGAAGAGAAATAAGAATGTTGCAGGAAAATCATGAAAAGAGAGTAAGCAGTATGACTGAAGAAATCAACACCCTAAAAAACAGATTAACTCAAATGACAAAAGAGGCCCTAAAAGCCAATGAGGAGAAGACAATGTGTAGGATACTAATTTCTAGGAATATTGGGAGGGTGGGTAAGGGACAGGTTGTGAGAAGATTTAAAAATGAAGTATAAAATTTATATTTGATTCTGGAGATAATGTAGAGTCATTTGAGTTGAGAGAGAGAGAGAGGGAGAGAGAGAGAGAGAGAGAGAGAGAGAGAGAGAGAGAGAGAGAGATTAGGAAGCTCCCTGATAACTGAGTAGAAAATAGAGTAGAATGGGGAGAGACTTGGAGCCAAACAGCATTTTAATAGTCCAGATAAGAGGCAATGAGGCCTTATACCTAGGTACTAGAAGTAGAAAAAAGTACTAAAAATATAAAATCACAGAACATACCTGGAAAGCAAAATTTCTCATTTTCTCTCTAGCTATTTTGATGTATTATGAATTATAAAATAGCATTTTACACTACATCAAGATATATTCATAAGTTTCCAAGGGCTGAGTAACTTATTCTTCTCAATAATAAGATTAGGGCAATGATATTTTCATACTATAACAGATTATTTCACATCATAACAGCACAGATTTGTGTAAGGTTTTCCATGCATTATCTCATTCGATCTCTCAGCAGCACTGTGAGTGAGGGAGAGTATGCCTTTCTCTTCATAGATGAGAACACTAACTCTCAGAGAAATACTTTCTTATGATCATTCAACTAGTTAAAGGAAGAGTAAGAACTTAACATTTCTCCTCCAGGAGGGGAGGAGGGAGGAAGGGGAAGGAAGGAGAGGAAGGGAGGAGGAGAAGGAGGAGGGAGGGGGGATAGGGAGGGAGAGGGAGAGACAGCCCTAGTACCCAAAACCTCCCTCCAGGTTTTATGTTGGAATGAAAGGAAATACTCCAAAGTATTGCCCATCGAGAAGAGATTTCTTTGCCCTAACAGAGCTAGGACATGCAATAAGAGAGAGGATCACCAAGTTTCTCTAAACACAGCTCCCCTTGTCTCGATATGGAAACAAGTCTCATCAGTAAGTGATCAGGGTATGATTTGCATGGTATAGGCCACCTGCCAAGTGTGAGAGGCCCAAAGAAATCATAATTGAGATGTTTTATGCCATAGGCGAGGAACCTGAACCAGGGAAACCCCAGACAATCAGGTTGTTTGGGTGGAGGAATTCATATTAGGGAAGCTGGGGTTGAAGAGAAATTTCCTCAAGAAAACCAGCTCCAAAACAGAAACACCATGAAATTAAATTTATAACCCTATTTGGTACCACAAAGTTACCAGGTGTCTCACCTCCATTAAAGTCCTATACTTTTACATTTGATTCTTCATTGTTTCTTTTTCTTTGAATCTTCAGTGTCTGAAGCAGAGACTTCCTTATATACAGAGACAGATGCTGGACAGATGCTGATTTCATTAATAAAGAGAACTCTAAGGTAAAGAAACTCCTACCAGTTCAGGCTGGCATCTTCTTTGCAACTTATGCTCTTAAAGTGCTACTAAAAAAAACAACACCAAAAAAAAAAACAAAACTGAAATATTAAGCAGTTTGTCCAGGAACTGGTTCCAGTCAGAGGCAGCACTTATATTCCCATCTGTTTTGGGGGGCAACTAGGTGGCAGAGAGGAAAGAGTGCCATCCTTGGAGTCAGGAGGACCTAAACTCGAAACCAGTCTCAGATACTAGCTGTGTCACCCTGAGCAAGTCTCCTAACTCTGTTTGCCTCAGTTTCCTCATCTGTAAAATGAATTGGAGAAGGAAATGGCAAACCACTCCAGTATCTTTGCCAAGAGAACCCGAAATGTGGTCATGAAGATTCAGACACAACTGACCATACAACAACAACTTTGTCTTTGTGGACAGCTCTCTCTGCACTCTATTGCCCTATTTTCCAACTTTCTTACACTTATTTGGCACTTAATAAATGCTTATTGAACTGGATCGATTTGATGCTCTACTAGTGCTATGGAGATGAATCTGATTTATCAAAAGCCATGTAGGCAGTATACAAACTATGGCAGGGATCTTACAGTCTAGAAAAGTTTCTTTTATGAGTCTAGTGAAGGAGTTTATATCCATTGTCCAAGAATTACCAACTTCAAAGAGTCTCAACAGATTAACCATAGGTTCTTTATGTACATATGTGTATGCATAACAATATATGTATATATGTGTATATAAACACACACATATACGTATGTGTATGTTTATATACACATGCATGTGTGCCTATACATACATAGTCATTTATATATGCACATATATGTATAATTTATATGTATTATAGTCTATACCAGTGCAGATCATCACTGCCTCATTGAAATCCCAGATTTTTCACTTACCGAAGTATTCTCTAGGAGAACATTCTTGACAGCATTTTCTCTCAAGCACATTTTTGTACGGATTCTACAACTCCCATTTTCATTAAACATTCTGTTCAATAATTCATCTAGATTATTTAAAATTGGCTGATTCTCCAATTTTCAGAATTCTTTCAGAAAAATGGCAAAAAAAGGTGCTATCATATCACTGGTGCCATTAAGAAAACCAAGAAGAACCAAACAAAAACATTTCTTTATCCTGCAGCTTTGAATGATACAACTCTCCATACTATATGGATTATACAAAAGATTTTTTAAAAAGGTAGGTCTTTTTTATGTTCATTTTTTTAAGAGCTCTGAATATACACCAAAAAAAAAAATAACATACTAAACCAGCTTGCTTTCAAAGGGACAGACTTTCCTTTTGGAAATATATCCTCACTTTTTTAGAAAATACATCAGGGAAAGTCAACCTATAATTTCTGCATGGGAGAAAAATTGAGTCAGTTAAAAAAAAGGTCAAAATCTGGTTTCAAATCCACATGTAACCAATAGATCCCATTTAACTGATGATTCTTTTTGTGCAACCTTAAAACCTGAGGTTTTCCATATAGGTTATAAAAATTAACACTTTTAATAGCATTTTGCAATTGTGACTATAAATGTCCCATTCAAAAATGCATGAATAATACATTGGTCCATCTAAGGTATTAGGGAAAATGCATTTTGCTTTAATTCTTGGTGGGCTAATTTTATTGAAATTGCCTGGAAATAATTGAAAGTTTAGCAAAATAACCATAATCCTCAAATAGTGGTTGCTGTTATAATTATAAATGGCAAGGTACCATGTTGTTTCTCATAACCATTAAAAGTCAGTTATGTTAATTATTGTAACAACAACACTGTTCTTCTCGAAAGGTAAAGCTAGTTGTAATAATTTAGAAATAGAGTTTACAAAATTATATTATGAAAACTTAATTAGGTATATTCATCTTTAAATAGTTAAAATTATTCAAAACACAATTTAGCTTACTATATATGGAAAAAGATGCAGTATAGGGTAATGGACAAAGAGCCAGTCTCAGAGCTGGGATGACATGAATTTATATCTCTCCATTATCTAGGCAATGGTGTCAGATTCCACAGCCCTGTGATACCGTATTGACTTTGTTTTAAAATGGGATATTATGTTTTCTTTTATTTTCTTGATTTTGGTAAATGTGAATTTTAAAACTATTTTGAGTTCAATGTATGCACTGAGGAGTGTTGTGGGTGACATGTTACTCTCAGAGTGTATGTTTCACACCTCTATTCCTGGTAACTCTAAGAGATTAAATTCATGAAAGGATGAGGGCCTACATTGGAAGAGTTTATTCATCTTGGAATTTCCTTAAAAAAATCAATGAAATTATCCACCTAGTCCCAATTCAGGGGAACACTGAGAAATTCAGGAGTTAATTTCAATGCTAATAAAATGTCATTTAAAAAGAAAAAAAAAAAACTTTTCCCCCCTATTCTGAAATATAAGCTCTAAGAATCCTACATTTTTATAATCCTACTGAAGCAGGGCTTGTAAAGTACTTATGGACTCCCAAGGTGGCCCTCTATTTTACTTTTATATATAAAGAAAAAAAAGACATGCAATGAACTATTATTATAATAAGGAGTTTTTGAATTTATAGAGCACTTAATCTCATCTGAATGTATAAATATGAACTAATTCATATATAACAGCTCCCAAATAGGCTAACATTTCATCTGAAATAATTAGATTCATAAATAAAGCAAACAGTAAACTCTAGAAGTGTGGGGGTTTTTAAATTTCAATTATTCTACAAGAAAAGGCCTTAAAAGAAATAAAAATTGTATATGAGAATAAAAATTAAAAGTTGGCAAGAGATGGTTTAGCGTATCAGGATAAGCTAAACCCTAAAGGCGACATTTTTATATAAAAACGTGTTGTATTTATTATTGTTTGCTTTCTCACTAGGAAGACAAGTGAAAAGGCAATTAGAAATAATGACTGAAGGATGGACTAACCATAGAAAGAAAGCCAATATCTGAAGCTAAACACTGATCTTGTTTGTCTCACATTTTCTGCCAAACCCAAGGATGTTTCACTCTCCCATTTACTTTTACATAATAGTCTTGTTAAAGGACTTCTTACAAGGCTCAATTTTCTTGAAGAGAGAAAGTGAAAATGCCAAGAGGGAAGGGTTCATTTGAACATTTAAAGGCACAGCATAATGAGTAGGCCTAATGGTGATATGTGACATGAAGGATTACAAAAAGTGTCTCCTCAGACAGTGGTCACGTGGGCATTGGCTCTTGAGAGGAAAGCGCTGCCAGCAGTTAGCTGTCTAGTTGACTTTAGGCCAAATTCTTAACAACAGATAACTTGACAAGCGTGTTTGAGACTGTAAAGAAAAATAACTTTGAAACATGGATTCTGACCAAGGCAATGACCAGCCATAAGACTGATAATGAAGCATGATGTCTACCTCCTTTTAAAGTGACGATGAGTGCAAGGCGCAGAATAAGGCAAACATTTGAAAAATGAGTGGGTTTTCTTGCCAGACAATGCTTGTTATAAAAAGACAAAAAAAATCTAAACCTAGAGGAAAAGGTGGGTTTAATTTTATTAATCTGTTTAGATTTTAAAAACTTTTTTAAACTTGCAAATTTCAAGCAAAATTTAAGGAAGATGTATAACAATATAATTACTACCTTCTGAGTTGATCAAAAATTGGTTTCTTGAAGAGGAATAAAGAGTATTCTTCAGCCTTTGACAATTTCTGGAGGCGATTGGTAGGGTGTGATATACAATTGGGCCTCTGGAGATGAAATATCTATGTAATGGCATAATGAGACAAAAGTTGGATATGACAAGAGAAAGAGGGAGGAGGGAGGAGGGAGCAAGGAAGGAGGAAGAGGGAGGGAGGAGGGAAGGATGGGGAAGGAAAAGAGGACGGAGGAAGGAATGGGATAGCTGATACCTTTCTAATTATTTAAGGTATACACAGTGATTTAAACACATTGTCTCATTGAAGACTCAGAACAACCTGGCAATGTTAGTACTATGAGTATGATTATCCTCCTTAAAAGAGGGAATCAAAGTCCTGAGAAGATGTCAGGATATGCCATGACTACATCGTTAATAACTGTCAAAGGTACTATTCTAACTGAGGTCTTTTCTGACTTCCAGTCCAGGAAACTCCATTAAATGTGATTTCAGACAGGTCTGGAAACCTCAGTTCATTCATTCCTCCCTTCCTTCCTTCCTTTCCTATAATACTGAACTAAGGCCTAGACTATCACTGGCAAGATGCTGAATTTCAAATATGTCAGAATCCTTTGTGTTTCCAGCTAGGAACATTGAGTAGTTAGAACAAAGGAGAAAATAAACACCAAAGTTTGAGAAAGTGAATATGAGATGACATTTAACTCTCATTCTCACAGGGAAAACTAATCAGAAAAGAATGCATATGGACCTATGAAATGTATTTGGGTGCGCAGACCTTTGATTTAATATGCTAGCAGAATTCATGTAATTGCAACAGGAAATATAGATGGAAAATGAGTTGGGCCCAGAATCAAACTCGTGGTAGAAATCAGCCATTGGAGTAGACTAAGGAATTCATGCAGTATTACTGCTGGAATTTAATTTTTTTGTAACCAAAATTTTCTGATTTTTGCTATATGACTATGAGTTATTGACTAACACAATCTCAGAGGGTCAAAATTGTGGTGATGAAGAATTAGGAAAAAGATATTCAGTGGGGAGGGGTATTGAATGATCTTCCAGCTTCAACAAGTTCATTCATTTATCATTCCAATGTTGTATCTTAAGTACCTTCAATGTCCAAATTGGCAAGATAAATCTAGCCCTCAAGGCAATACAAGAAAAGAACAGTCCCTGCCTTCAAGGAGATAATATTCTCTTTGGAGAAATAAAAATAAAATATATACAAAGGGAATACAAATTGATTTTGGAAGAACTAGCAGCTGGGAGAAAATCAGAACATGTCCCCTGTGGTATGGGGCAGTTGAGGAGAGCTTTGTAGGAAGCTAGGGGTCCTAAGAGGTGGCAGTGAGTTGGGAATGAATACCACAAGGATGGGATAAAATCTAATCAATTAACAAGCATTTAATTATCTACTTTATGCCAGAAACTTTGTAAGATATTGACAATATAAAGACAAAAAAATGAATAATTCCTTAATTCAAGGAGCTAACATTCTATTAGTGTAGACAACAGATGCTGATATAGGTTGTTCCAAAAGTCTTAGTGCAGTTGTAAATTATTATGGTTCAAATTCGTACTATGACTTTTGGGACTCTCTATATGAGCATGTACAAAATATCCCTAGAGAGAGAAAGGAAGCTTGAAATAGTGGATATTATTGAACTGGCTTTAGAACAAGAAAGTTGTATGTTCAAGTTCTGCTCTGACACATACTGGGCAAGTGAGATTGGGCAAGTCACCTGATCCCTCATAGCTCTGAGCAACTCTCTGAGATTATAAATTGTAGAGAACTGGCTTGCATTCGTAAGTGAGTTTATTGATGTTAGTGTTTTGTATTCCATGACATTATAGATCAGGTCCTATCCTTAAAATAAAGACAAGGTAAATAGAAGGTAATTTAGAGGGAAAGGCCCTGATAACTCAGGGGATAAAGAAAGGTCTTATGAAGAAGGTAGCAAGTGATATGAATTCTGAGATGAGTGGAGGTAAGAAAATAATTTTTCTAGGCATGTAGCACAGTCTGTACAAAGGCATGGTAGAAATGGCACATTAAGTCATATTCAATAATATTACCTTTGGGGATCACTGACTGACCTGTCACTAATGACACAACATTGATGGTCAGGAAGTCAAATTCTATCCTAAATTCTTGCTAATTCAGGTTTTTTTCTAACTCAAGTCCAAGCCTGGGTATTGAAGGAATTCACCAATAATTCATTGGTTGTTAGCAGTTTTGAAGGTTTGATCTTACCTTGCTTCAGGGTACAGTTTCAAAGGGTGAGATAAGAACCTAGACATTGTTGCCACTGACAGTTGTCCCAAATTTTGCTAAATTAAAAGAACTTGGTCAGCAATCCTATCTCTTAGAAGTACTAGCCCATAGCCCATAATTGATGCCTTATTGGCTTTCCTGGGCCACTACACTATTTTAGGAACACCCATCTTCCATGGTTCATTCCACTCCTTGTTCTCTGGTCCTCTCTTCCACAACCTTGCCACCATAAGTTTATCCTTTCTCCCTTTCGTCCCTTCCTTCCATGGCCCTCCCCATTTCTGGAACAATTAACTAGGATCAAAGCAAATCTTCCACAATTTCTGGATGAAGTGTTCCAATCTATTCCATTATGGCCTAATTCAAAATTTCTGTAACTTGCCAAAGCAAAAATGATCTTCTCTGGCCACCATTCTAAGTATGAGAGGGGATTGTCTCTATTTGAATATAAACTTCTTGAGTACATGCTACTGTATTTTTTTTATCTTCTGTGCTTAGCCCAGTTGTTGGCACATAGAAGCAACTAGGTGAACCTGAGTTCAAATCCAGTCTCAGGCACTTATCAGTCATGTGACCCTGGGCAAGTCACTTAACCTGATCTGCCTCAGTTTCTTCATATGTAAAATTTGGATGATAAAAGAACCTATCTCTCAGGTTTCTTGTGAGGATTAAATAAGGTAAGATTTATAAAATCCTTAGCAGAGTACCTAGACATAATAGGTGATTAATAAATGCTTATTTATTTTCTTCACATAATAAATATTTTTCATTGAGTATACTTATAGTCAGTATATCAACTTACATAGACAGTAGGGTGGCATAGTAAATAGAGCTGCCAGGCCTAGAGTCAAGAAGACCTGAATTTATGGCCTCTAGGAATTAAGAGATCATCCTATCACATTTTGTGCCAGACCAACTTCATTCTAAGTTATTGCCTCAGACACTAGCTTTGTGACACTTGCCAAGTCACTTCACCCTGTTTGCCTCAGTTTCCTCATCTGTAAAATGATCTGGAGAAGGAAATGGCAAACCACTCTGGTATTGGCCAAGAAAACTCAAAATGGGGTCACAAAAAGTTGGACCCAACTGAACAACAACACCAGCATGGAAATAATGGTGACTATTTGTGAGTCCTATGTCCCCAAATTGTTCTCAGGTTCAAAGGTAAGCACTTTCTAAATGTTAAATTGCTTTATGAATTATAAGTTTTAAAAATTGTCCTTTTATTCCACATTCGCAGTTAATCTATCTGGTGCACTCAGGTTAAAATCTATAGGAAATTAAACAAATTAATTTTAAGTGAATCTTATCAAGTTAGGGATAGAGATCTTCTCCAAAGAATTTGTAAGCTTAAGAGCAGTAACATGTATGATATTTGTTCAGTCATTTTTCTGTCATGTCTTATTCTTCATGTCCCCATTTGGGGTTCTCTTGGCAAAGATACTGAAGTGGTTTGCTATTTCCTTCTCCAACTCATTTTACAGATGAGGAAACTGAGGCAAACAGGGTTAAGTGACTTTTCTAGGATCACACAGCTAATGTGTGAGTTCATATTAAAACCCACAAAGATGACTCTTCATGTGTCCAGATCAGATGTTCTGTTCACTGCACCACTTAGCTGCCCTACAATAATTGCATATGACAACTGCCAAAGTTAATGCCATTTGGCTTTGCTTTGAGAGACTCCAGGAATTCCGAGGGAATGGTCTCACTGTACTGTACCACAAATCCAACTTCATTCAGACTATTGTAATTGGTACTATGAACCAGAGTTTAGAAAGGACATTCAAGAACTGTAAAATGCAGGGAAGGTCAATTGAAATGGTAAAGGGTCTTGAGATGGTGCTGAATGAAGACTTGTAGAAAAACAGAATATTTAGTGAGAGGGACTTGGGAGTGGATTCAGGTAGGACTTAAATAATAACAGTAATAGCTTCCATTCATCCAGCACTTTAAAGTTTCTACAACGCTTCACTGACATCAATCCCATTTGATCCTAACCATTGGCATTAGCCAAACTCCTTGGATTTGACTCTAACATCTTCATACTTCTAGGAAAAGTTCATCAACAAATAAACTCAGCCTCCCAGAGCTTTTCATCAGCTTTGATATTTACACCACATCAGAACCCTCAGTAGTTTCTTCCCCTTTGAAGGGAGGTTAAAAGGCGAGGAAAAAAACATCTTCCAAAGTCTCCATTTAGAGAGGCTCACACATCAACCAACTCCCTCAAGCTACACTCCTTTGATTGGACTATACCATCATCATCCCAGCATACCTCTTTCTACCTCTGCCTTCTTCCTCTCCTTTTCAGATTTTTTTTGTGTCTTATTTCCCCCATTAGAGTTTAAGCTCCTTGAGGGCAGCAATGGTCTTTCTTTTTTCCTATTTGGATTCCCAAATACTTAGTATACTGTAAGTCATATATTAAACATTTAATAAAGTTTATTTATGATTGAAGGTTTGATCCTAACAACAATACTGGGAGATAGGTACTATTGTACACCCCCATTATATAGTTGGAGAAACTGAGGTACACAGTGGCTAGATGACTTGCCCAGGGTCAGCTCCCCATCCTGGTCCACCTCCGAAACCACTGTGCTTCCTCATTGCCTTTAGGCAGTATTTTCCATACTTCTATATAGAAGAGGGCACAACCACAAATAAAAGGTATAAACAACAAAGAAACAAATTTCGATTTGACTTCTGAAAAGAAATCAAACAATTATAAGAGTGACTAATTTCCCTAAAAATCAGAGCTACACAGAAGTAGGTATTTGAAAGTCATAGAGGTGATTCTTTTTCTAGTCCTAGTTGGTCAGAATGACCTCTTCATTTCCTTGCAAATATTAGATTATGTGATTAATGAATGAGAGGCCATAGCTTCACCTTCTCCTTGGGTAGCCTATGAATTTTCTAGGCTGGAGAGGAAATTGTTCTAAGTTCCCATTTCCCATGGTGACCAAGACACAGGAGGACACATAAATATGTAACCCTTAATATTTGCACTTCTCCACACTCCTATTTGAAAACAAAATCTTCAGTGACAATTTCTTAAAACTGATATCAACTTTCATATGGTCTGGTTCGTCTCTGGTTTACATTCCAGACTTCCATCCTGAGACAGAACCATATTCCAGCTCTTCATTGTGAAGGTTCACACCTTCTTTCCCTTCCAATTTTCACATTGACAGTATCCTCCACCACTAAAGCACCCTTCTCTGATTGGATGAGCTTCAAGGACCTCCATGGGTGTGTGGGGCAGCCAAACCAAAAATGCCCATTCTCTATTCTGCACCTCAAACTTCTACCATGCCCAGCACTAATACCTTTATCTCCATTCATCTTACTTTGGGGGTTGTCTTCCCCATAGAATGCAAATTCCTTAAAGGCTAAGACTGTCTTTCTACTTTATTTGTATTTCCAGCTTTGCATATAACCTATACTAGTTGAGTACCTGACATATTTCCTCAGTCCACATTTCATTCGTTCACAAATACATCTGAACACCTCCTATGTGTCCACATGGAACAATCCAGTAGTATAAGACACGCCTCTGAGAACCTTAAATAGCCATTACCAACTTGAGACAGAAAACAAGTGTGAACAACAGAAATACAAGATTTCCTACCTGCACAAGAGTAGGCATTTTTTAAAGTAAGCATTTCCTCCCAAAAGATTTGAATTTAGGAGCATTGCTTTCTTTAGTTGAATAATAAAAACTAGAAAAAATGAAAACCTTTGGGAAAAATGTTCCCCCCAGATATTATATCATGAAAATAGGGGAAATGGTTATATTTATTTAATCAAAACATGCATTTGTAAAGAAATCTGAATAATGGCAAACTTTTAATTGCAAATATTTTCTTTCACATAGTAATAGAAAATTTGCATGGATTTGCACATTTAAAAGAATAAATACAATTTTATGAGGAAGTCTGGCATCCAGGACAGGAGCTGGTCTTGGATTAATAATAACTACAATAACTACTTAACAACATCTAAAGCAGCAATGTTTTAAAGTTTACAAAACATTTTATGTCTTTTGTATCATTTTATCCTCACAATTACCCTGATAGGAAGGTGCTTTCATTACTTTCTTTTTATAGATGAGGGAACTAAAGGTGAAAAATGTCATATGACTATGAAGAATCACAGTGTTGTTAATTTCTGATGCAAGATTTGAATTCAGGTCTTCCTGATTCCAAATTCAAAACACTATCTACATACACCAAGTTTGATTCTGACACAAATTAACTGTATGATCATAAACACAAACTCCCAATGCCTCAAGCAATGATTTCATAATGACAATTAAAGTATTTGAATTCTATTAGGGATAGGAATAGAACCTGTAATTCATTGACAAAAGGAACGCTTCTACTAAAGGATGTTCCCCTATTAATGACATTTTGCTCTGATAGGATTGCTTATATTGCTGAAAGGTAAAATAATTTGTCCAGGATCACTAAGTCAATTGTTTTTCAGGGTCAGGACTTGAAAGATCAATCTCCCTGTTTCTGAGTCATTCTTTCTTTCAAATAGTATTTTATTTTTCTCAATTACATGCAAAGATAATTTTCACCTTTTTTTTAAATTTTGAATTCCAAATTTTCTCCAACTTTCACTTTCTTCTCCTCTCCCTAAGAGGATAAAGAATTTAATATAGGTTATATGTATGAAATTATGTAAAATATATTTCTATATTAGTCGTGTTGTAACTTATTAAGGCCATCAAAAAGGGGAAAAATATGAAGAGAATGAAGTGAAAATAATATGCTTCAATCTGCATTGAGACTGACTTTCCATTCCTTCTGCCAAGCTGTTTCTCATAAAATATATCATATTAGATTAAAATACATTATGGTATTTAAATTGCAAGTTCTCACAAATGAAATTAATACCTGACTTTTTTGTAAGTGCATTTTTAAAAAGAAATCATTTGAAGTAGTAATCCCACTTACAGCTATTTTATCAGTCTTAAAAAGCAATGCTGTAAAAATAAACTCCAACTTGACCCCCAGTGATACTAATATTTCATTACATACCAACCTGTTATTGTATCATTAATCTATTTTTAAAAATTAAGACTTGTGGGCAGCTAGGTGGCAGAGTGAATAGAGCACTAGCCCTGGAGTCAGGAGGACATGAATTCAAATATGGCCTCAGACACTTAACACAAAACTAGCCATGTGACCTTGGGCAAGTCACTTAACACCAATTGCCCTACCTTTCCCCCTCCAAACAGCAAAAAAAAAAAAAAGACTTTGATTCAATACCTTCATCCAAGGGTATGCTGGTAAATGTAAAACATCCAGCAGCTACCTCCCACCCCTACCCTATTCCTCAAATTATGTTCTTATAATCAAAATTTTACATTTAATCTGTATTATTAATTTTTCTCCATCACTTAAATGAAGTATATAAAAAACAATATCTCAAGTCCTGATTTATATCATTACTGATTCTGGAGATGTGGTCACACTGAAAATTTAACAATTGGCTTTTTTCAAAGCCAGTATAAATTGGCTCCAGAATTCCACTGCCTACATCTAACAATTCTGAGAGGCATTGTAAGAGGTGGTGAGAGATATTAGGAAGAAAAAAAAAGTTCTGCACTGTCTAATTCCTCATATTCCTTTTTTCATCTCTCAATTCCAATGGATTTTATTGTTTATTTGCAGAATTATGCTTTTCTTTAATGAATCAAAGTTTCTTTTTTTTACCTGAGTGATCAAACAAAATTCCTAAAGTTTTGACCCAGAGAACAATTGAATAAAATTACATGGAGAAGGTGAAGATGCACCCCATAACAGAATACATTAGTAGTTGATAGCTAGTAAAGATGGACACTAGATTCCTCTGAAAAACTGATTCAAAATTTAAAGGAACTCTACAAACTAAGTCTTCTAGTCCAGGCTTCGTTATTACATGTGACCAACACTTCCATACAGAAAGATCTATCTACTAACCATTAAATTTTCTGAAACCATCTTTTAAACATTTCTATTTTTAGCTCTAGGGTTTATATTTTTATAATCTTTGGCTTCATCAATTGTGTATACTCCCTCCACTAAGACTAATTCTAATCACTCTGTGCTTATGTAGACAGTTATCACAAATTGTTATATCTTAAAAATGTCTCTCTTTGGGGGGCGGAACCAAGATGGTAGCATAGCAGCAGCAACATATCACAGCTCTCACATAGCCACCACAAAATACCCATACAATAGGACTCTAAACCAATCCTAGAACTCCAAAACAACCACAAAGATACTTCCGACTAAAGTCAGCTCGGCTACGAGGAACCATATCAGCACTGCAAACCGAAACCAGCCTGGCCTGAAGCCGCGGCTGTACCCCGGAAGCGGCTGGATGGGAGGAGCAGAGGAGCTTCTCTGGTGAGAGGATTAGCGGCAGCTGCGAGTGGGACTTGTGAAGTTGGGAGGAGAGCAGTCTGGCCGAAACTCCTACAGAGCGGAAAAGCGAAAGGCAGAGGTTTTGCACCCGCCTCAGCATTGCAGCTTCCCGCCCATGGCCTGAAGACAGCAGGGGAACTAAGCGATTGTTCTGAGGCCAGTGCTCTCGTGTTGAGTGGCCTGGATCCGGATAGCCGTCTTGGGCTTCGGTCTTGGAGTCTTCACTATCCAGTCAGCCAGAGGTAAGTAGGAAGGGTCCCAGCACCTTCCTGAGAGCTACGGCAGCCGGGAGGACCCCAGC
>JAQQSV010006836.1:0-14179 GCA_028646515.1 Pseudochirops corinnae
AGTGGGTCCAGAGGGCTGTGACATTCTCCAAGCCAGGAGAAGGCTATATATACGCCCTGATGTGAGGTTTTGGTTTGGGGCTCACTTTGAGAAGAGTTGTGTGATTTGGCCAGAAGAGATTCTGGGCAGCCGTTGAGCCCCCCTGGCTGTGAAAAACCCAGATGTTGGTGCTTCCCTCTCTGGTAACTGAATAGGTAACTAATGTAATGGTCAGAGGCTGGAAGCCATCTGCTGATCTGTTTTTCTGTTTGTTTGTAACTTGTGTTTGTATTCTCTGAAGTTCAGGGTGCTTACTTTTCCCCCTGAACTAGGCAAATAATATGTTTGATTAAAGTAAGATTGTTAACCCATTTTGAGGTTTCCTTTAGAAAAGCAGATCTAAGAACCTGTGCTAGTAGCTGCCCTAGGTATGCTAGGGTGCTTGGTAATACACTGTTAAAGAAGGAGGTTGGTGTAGGTAACCTGAAGGACCTTCTAGCACTCATGCTTTCTTTGTAGGGCTTCACTGAAGGGAATTAACAAATAGGCAAGTTTTGGAGATGATGCAGGTCACTCCAGGTGACCCATTCATTGCCCAGCTGAAGAAAAAAAAAGACTAAATATATAGATATATTTCACTTAATTTTAACAGTGTAAAGCAGAAATGACTAACAAAGGAGACACTCTCCTACTAAATATGGGCAGTTTTTGAAGAACAATTTCTCTCCAACAGAAATGAAATGGGTGACTGGATTTCAGCAGGCATTTGTAATCAGAAGACAGACTCCAGTTGTTCAGCACTGTTAGGGAAGTTTGAAAAGCAAGGGAAGAGAGGGCATCTTGATTTGCATTAGGCAGCCTAACAAATATCTCCTTATTTCCTGGCCTTTTCAAAGGTTTCTTGGGAAGAGAAAAAGTCTCAGAAAGACTGATAACAAAGGAGGGGAAAACAGGATCCAAAGGTGCTTTCAACTAATTGCAAGATCCTGAGATATTTTACACAAAGGCATGTGGAAAGATAAAGCTTTATTATCCAGTCATGACAACTTCGAGGACACCATATTCCAATTAGGATTCCAAGCAGCTTGTCACCTCCACAAACTTCTTTGTGCTTCATGCAGTCTCTCTTTCTGGGCTGGCCCCCACTTTTTAATCAACAGTTGGAAGCTGGCAGATGGGTTTCCATATTCCCAGAAGAATAATAGATAAGTAATTTCAAATCTCTGTTACAAGCGGTGACAGGGTTAGTGAACAATGGACCTTCTTAGATATGCCATGTCATAAACTGGCTTGGGATCTGGGATGGTGGGATGGGCTGAAAGATGAATCTGATTAAGGAGACTTGCAGTGGCTCTGGCTCTGGGGTTAGAGGAGCCGAGTTTGTCATAGGAACAGTCCTGGAGGTAGCTAGGTAGATGAAGTTGGAGTAAAGAATCCCTAGTATAAAACACACTGCAGATAATCACTAGCCACAATCCTGGCCAAGTCACTAAACCCTTAGTTTCCTCAAACATAAAATGGGGACAAAACATTCTAATACAGACCTTACAGACTGTTGTAGGGAATAAATGAGATTTTGCATGTAAAGAACATTTCGACATCTAAAAGGCTGCAGGCTCTATCTACATAAATGCCTATTGATTGCTTGATCAATTTCTCTCCATTCATGAGGCTGACAGACATCCACCACTTCTCTATTACCGACTATGGGGCACTGTGCATGTGTCTCTGAATTTCTGATGGTTTTTTTTACATAGGTCACTATCATATAAGTCTGCCAAAGAGTGTAAACTAATGTTGACTAGGTAGTATTAAAAATAACATGCTTAGAATACATAGTATCATGTGATTTTTATCAGTGGATTTTTTTCTAAAATTGGTTGTTGTCCTTTGTTCTCAAAGAGGACACCATAATGTTAGAGTCAAGTTACATAATGTCTGACTGTGGCTTATTAGGCCTAGATGAACTTGGAATGCTCCACCATGGGGTAGATTTCCTAAATTCACATATCTCAAGTTTAGTTTGAGCTACTTTAATTCAATGCTAAAATCAGGCAATCAGGTATTCCTAATAGGTGTCATTGAGGTAAGGGACAATTGAAATAAATTGACTTAAGAAAAAATAATAAAATCCTGCATGCTCACAAAGATGGACCTACCTCCTCATTCATTCTGAAATGCCCTAAACCATTTATTAGAGAACTTGTTCCACTGAAGTTTACATGTGTGACCTTGGGGAGGTCACTTTATCCCCTGGGCAGTAGATTTCTCATCAATATATTGAAGGGGCTGGACTATATGGCCTCTGAGGGTCCTTCCAGCCTCTATCTATGATCTCATAACCTGTGGGTCCTTGAAGAAATCATTGCACTTCTATAGGCAAAAGTTTCCTTATATATATATATAATAATAGGGTTGGACTAGAAGTCTCAGGGACCTCTTGCTTTCCTAGATGTATTATTTTATGCTCCTGTGGTCCAAATTTCCAAGGCTGGGGCAAAGTTACCATATTAAGTAAAGAAAGGACAAAAAAAGAATACAATCAGGTCTCAGTCTACCTCTTTTCAGGGCTCTGTTGAGTATCCACACTTGGTGGTCACAGAAGCTGAGACTATATTGGAATAAGAATGAAATCTCTCTGACATTTTGGATAGTGTTGGCCTTGGGGTCCCAAAGCCTTGGGCTCAAATCCTATCTTTGACATGATGTGACCATGGGAAAATCACTTACTTTTTCTTAGCTTTAGTTTGTTCATTTTCAAAATAAGGCATTTGGACTAGATAAACAGCAAAGTACCTTCCATTTCAAAATCCATGACACTATAGTGCGTTGTGGCACTAGGGATCTAGCTCTCAGCTACTTGAAGCAAAGTTGCTTTACTTTTCTCCCCTACAACCTTGCTCCCATGATTTCTACCAGCAGGCTTATCACACACACGTATGTATGGATATGTGTGTATATGTATATATGTATGTAATATACATGACTATATCTATCTCTATCTCTATAGCCATCTATCATTTATCTCTGTGCTTCTCCAAAGACAATCTTTGGAAGTTAGGTGTTACATGTTTTTGCCCATTGGTATACTGTGGGAATGATTAAAAATGAAAACTCGCACCATTGTGGCATTGGGGAGCTTTGATAAGTACATAGCTTTTTTTTCCCCCCAGTTAATTGTACTATGATCAACCTCGGAGCCTGGGCATGCTGGATTGATGGCTCAGAATGTGAAAGTTAATTTGACATAACAATGGGAATAGTAAATTTAGCTGGAACCTCTAAATTCAATTAGGAAAGAGCTATTCTTCTCCTTTGATATATCAATTCAATAAAGTTCTGTGTCGAGGGGGAAAGAGTGACCATAAAAAAAAAGCTGTATCAGCTTCTTATTTATTTATATGGCCAAGTTATTTCATTACAGTCAGGTAACAACAAATTTACACAGTTTACTACACTTTGTATTGGGTTGGGTAAGAGTGATTGCAGGCCAGGTTCCTAAGCCTGTAATCTGACCCTCTCCTTAAGAATGGCTACCTGTGTCCATCCTCACTAAAATAACAGTGCAGGGTGAAAAACAGAGATGTTTTTCCAGATGAAATGCTTCTAGAAATGGTTTTTAATTTCTCTTTCTGGTTAGTTACTACTGACCCCTGATCATACCAATGGGAGGGGTAGAAAAGCTACTGAATTTGGAGCCTGAAGACCTGGTGTAAGAGAACAAAAGAATCACAGAATTTCAGAATGAGACTGGACCTAAGAGGCCACCCCGCCTGTATATATGATCAATAACAGCTTCCAAACTTTGTTTATGAGCATGCAGAAGTGAGCTTACATTCTTCTCCAAGCCCTTTCCTTTCTTTCTTTCCTTGCTTCATTGCTTCCTTTTTTCTTCTTACTTCTCTTTCCTTATCACTATTTTCCTCTATTTCACTTTCTCTCTCTCTTCCCTCACAAAATAGTTTATATTGATAAGCCTTGGAGATTCGATAAATGTGTTTAACTTCTTTGTAGGAAATAATTTATTTCACTTCTTCAATTTCACAATAAATTTTAATTAAGTAAATGGAGGTTCTCCTTGGATATACAATAAAGAAGGTTTAAGAAAATTGGGCAAGTTTAGCATTCTAACAGTCATTGTTCTCTCATCATGGAACTCAATTTTTGACAAGGCAGACCTTTAAAGGAGCATGATTGGTCCACTGGCTCATCCATTTACTTAAGAGTGGGAACTGAGTGGAGCATACTGGAGAGAGGCA
Organism: Pseudochirops corinnae; assembly: GCA_028646515.1. NCBI lineage: Eukaryota > Metazoa > Chordata > Mammalia > Diprotodontia > Pseudocheiridae > Pseudochirops > Pseudochirops corinnae. Next base: position 4,239 of record JAQQSV010006836.1, read on the forward strand.
GAGAGAGAGAGAGATAGAGAGAGAGACAGAGAAACAGAGAGAATATTGAGAGTATTATATAGTCATCTGAGAAAGATAGGCTGGAGCCTGATTTTGATGGGTACTAAATACCAAGTTGAAAAGTCTTTACTTATGATAGTTACCTACTTACGGTTCTTAAACAAAGGGGTGGCCTTGTCAGTCTTGTGATTTCAGATTGCTTTGTTTGTGGCTGAGAGGACAAACTGAAGAGGCACAGAGGATGTAGACAGAAGAAACAGTGAGTAGTCTCTTGTCATAGGGCCTTTGGAGATGCAACAAGTTCCTGAAATCAAGTGGCATCCACAGAAGGAAAGAACAGGGAATGGATATAAATTCAGTTATGGAGGAGGAATGAGCAAGTCTAGATACTGATTATATATGTGGGTGAGAGAGAGGGAAGTGTTTGTGAGTACACTGAGATTGACAACGGATATGACATCAAGAATGGTAAAATTCTCAATAGAGAAATTTGGATGAGGAGATGGTTTAGGAGGAAAGATGTGTTTTAGACACAATGGTTCTGAGATGCTTAGAGTTCACTTAATCAACTAGCACTTATAAAAGCCCTACTAAATGCTAGAAAGTACTGTAGATGCCCAGTAGGCATTTAACTTTATGTGCCTGGCTCTTACAAGACACTAGAAGAGAGTACACAGATGGATAAATCATCTGTAAAGAATGAGATTTTAAGAGATGGAAGCGCATAGGATTATCCAGGCTGGGGATATAGATAAAAAAAGAGTAGTTCAGAACTGAGCCTTAGGAGACATCCATAGTAATTCAGTTTTAGATTTTATTATCCTAAATGGCAACCAGTAACACATCCCCAGAGAATTTAATTTGGAGTATTTCACTGACATCAGAAAGGACATTTAATTTGTCTGCCATGTTGGAATAAGGAAGCCAAAAACAGGGAGGCTTGCAAGTGCAAAAGGGAGTGTAAAGAAAGACAGGAAGGCAGGGGATTAGTAAACATGCTGGGACTCAGTCTAATGACCATCCATCTTGTTGGTAAACAATCATTGGAGGACATTCCAAATTACTTAATTGAATCCTGTGGAAAGTTCCCAAAGTAAATCATTTCTTTTCCCACTACTGATCATGTCAGAAATGAAGGATGAATTAAATGCTTTGAAATGAATCTGAAATAATTAGATTTTCAGTCATGTATCAAAGACAAATAGGATTTAGTTAGGGGGGGAACCTTCAGTGAAGGAGATGGATAAGAAGGAAGTTTTGCCTTTATTTGGAGATTTGGCAAAACGGGAGTCAAACTCAAAATATTGTGGCTTGGGGCAAGACTGTTAAAGTGCAATCTTTTTGTTCTCCTACCTTAATACATTTTGTTAGGCACTGCTGCCTCCTGACCTTGGCACAGCAAGCCTAGAGTCATAGGTCAGAAGGAAAAACAAACCAACAAAACAACTATGAGATTTAACTAATGCATACCTTTTAAAGACAGGCTAATTTTTATACCAAAGTACTTGAAAGATGAGAATCATATTAGTGACCATGAGGAACATCAGTTGAACCCAAATCTAAATGTGAATTCTGTTTGATTCTTTTGGAAAGTATGAAATAATAGTTTTTTCAAATATCTGAAAAGCTTTCTTGTGACATAGATTCCAGGGCTTCTGAAACTTTTTCCATTTGCAGACCCTTTAGGCACTTCTCAAACTGGGTTGTATTGACCCACAGTTTAAGAAGCACTGGACAAGTTCTGTTTGGCCCAAGTGAGCAGGACCAGGTATAGTAGGAAGACCGATTTTTGTATGTGCTCAGTATAAGAAAAAAAAGAAAAAAGAAAAAAAAATGAACAGATCAAGCATGTATTAAGTGGAGTGCTTACTATATAAAAAGCACTGTGCTAAGTACAGGGGATCCAAACAGAAAAAGTCACAAAGTCTCTGGTTTCCAGGAGCTCACATTCTAGGGGGGGGAGATAATAGGAAAGATTTTAGTTGCAAATAAGACTGAAAAGTCCCATGGTCCTTAGGGTACAATGACAAAACAGATGGTGATGCTTCTTTTTATTTTTTATTTTTTGAATGTTTATTTAGTATTTTATTTTTCCCCAGTTACATGTAGAAGCATTTTTTAACATTAGCTTTTACAACTTTGAAGTCCATATTCCCTCCCTTCCTCCCTCCCCAACCCCTTCCCCCCTTGAGAAGGCAAACAATTTCATATAGGTTACAGAGGTGTAGTCATGCAAAACATTTCCACAATAGTCACGTTGTGAAAGAAAACACAGGCAACAACATAAAGACAGTAAAACATACGATTCAATCTATATTTAGACACCTTCACACATTTCTCTGGGGATGGACAGCATTTTTCATAAGCCTTTCAGAGTTGTCTTAGATAACTGTATCGCTGAGAATAGCTACATCATTCACAGCTGGTAACCTTACAAGGCTGCCGTTAATTTGTACAAAGTACATTTCACTTTGCATCAGCCCGTAAAAGTCTTCCCAGGTTTTTCTGAGAGCATCCTGCTCAGCATTTCTTCTTTTTTTTTCCCCCAGTTTTACATAGCTTATTTTTGCTCTGGTGAAAAACTATCTTCATGGATACACGTCATCCCTCGTGCCTTTTATTCCTTCTTTTGGCCAGCACTGACATCTGCCTTTGCATCACCCCCGACTTTCCTCACTCTGTTCTTGTGTTCCTTCCACTGCTTTCTTGACCTCTTTTTCTTCTCACACAGGCCATTGCAAGTCTGTGCTTTCGTTCATTTTTCTTTGCGTAGTCAAGGGGATCATAAAATCATGCCAAAGCCTGTTGTTTTGCCACCACCAACATGGGTTCTGAATCCAAAGACAAAAATGATGTCTGGAATTGTCTCGTCCATCTTGGCCAGTTTTTCTCGAATTTCAGTCTTGGGCACTGTGGCCTTTGCAGAATGAAGGACTTCTATAACCATCTGATTATGCTAAAGAAGTCTGTTTGTCATGAACTTCTTTGTTCTGATAGTTACAGTGTCATTCATGTCACTCAAGAAGCGGCTGGCTTCTTGAGCAGGAGAGGGAAAGATGATCCTTTTTTATAGTACAATAGAGTTCCACCATAATCACATACCACACCTTGGTCAGCCATTCCCTAAACTGATGGGCATTCTCTCAATTATTTTATACTCAGAAAGGAGCTGCTTATAAATATTTTTGTACTTTTTTTTTCCCCCCTCTCTCTTTTTGGATACAGCCCTAGCAGTGGTATTGCTAAGTCAAGGGGTATATGCATGGTTTTTTGGCCCTTTGGACATAATTCCAAGTTGCCTTATGGAATGGTTAAATCAGGTCACAACTCCCCCAACAGCGCATTAATGTCTTGTTTTTCCCACATCTCCTCCAACATTTGTCATTTACCTTTCCTGTCTTATTAGCCAATCTAATAGGCATGAGGTAGTACCTCAGAATTGTTTTAATTTGCATCTGTCAAATCGATAGTGAATTAGAGTATTTTTTTAATGTGGCTATAGAAAGTTTTGATTACTTCATCTGAAAACAGAGCTGCTTCTTGGGATTATAACAGGCTGCCTGTGGCCACCAGCTGCAGATTTGACTACTCTGGTCTAGCAAGCTCTCTACAAAAATAAGTTGCAGAGAAGGTGTTGACCTGCTTTGGGAGAGAGAGTTTTCCATGCCAATGAATGTGCACGTTTAATGCTTATCCCCATAGGTACTTTGTGGTTATCATATCATTTGATCCTCACTTTACATATGATTAAATTGTATCTGGGAGTGGCCAAGTGAATCCCAGGGTCACACAGATCATAAAAACATGAGTTAGGCTTTAAGCCCATCCCTTCTTTGTTCCATACCCAGCAGAATAGCCTTTAAATCACACTGCCTCTTACTACGACAAGAGTGAGCTCAGGAATTTGTTCTTAAAGTCAGGTCCTGTTGTTGCTGGGTAGGGGGTGGGAGAGTAAGCTCCAGACTCTTTGTGCTTCAGCATCATGGGCAACTGCAGCCTTGTCTGGCTCACTGACCTACATAAGGAGTGAGCTGCCTGCACAGAATTTGCTGTTTACCTGCATATGACTTTTGTCTACATTATGGGACTTTGTGAAATTATCTCCTCATTATTCACCTGTCTCATTGCTTCCTGACCACCTGGCATCACTTATTCTCTAGAGTTTTCAGCTTTGTATAAATCTTGTTTATTAAAAAAAAAAATCTGTACTTTTATAAGATGTTTTGCCTCCAGAAAAATATGTTGATTTTTTTGTTGCATACTAAACAAGTGTTTGCAATAAAGGAGAGGACTACTGTTGGAAGGAAACATGATCAATTACCTTAAACTGAACAATCGGGTTGCTGAGTCCCCTCACTGTAGTACCCAAGGAGGGGTTCATTTACATAGCCCTCTAAGGTTTACAAAGTGTTTTACACATATTATTTGATTTGGACCTTAAAACAACCTAATGCAAGCCATTGTACAGATATTATTACCCCTATTTGAAGGATTAAGGTAACTGAGACTTGGGGAGATTATGAGTCTTACCCATGGATCAGAAAAATTTTGATTTAAACCTATTTCTCACCTCACCCCTAGGTCAGGTGGCTCTCAAAGTCAAGGCTCACCATGTGAAACACATTAATTAGAAGATTAGAAGGAGACAGTGAGTATTCACACCATAGTATGAGAAGGTAGTAAAAGTGGGGAAGAGATGCTACAGGTGAGACTGGAGGATGCTGAATGTTAATAAAGTGATGATGACCATGATGACTATCTTCTATATGAAAATACATCTTACCAGTTATGGTCATAGCACAAATCTTTCAAACAAGAATTGGATCATCATGAGCTCAGGGTTTTTATTCTTATCCAAATAACTACATCACTGGCTCATAATGTGCGCAAACACACACACACACACACACACAACACACTCATACTGCAATGAAATCCAAAATGTTCTTTGAGCAGCTTCATGATCAACAACCATCCTTCAGATATGTCTCACCCACTGTTTATTCACCTCCTCCTCTGTATATAATTATCAGTAGATAATTCAAATTGATATAATACTTTAAAATCCTCAAGTGTTTTGCATTCATTACTTCAGCTAATCTTCACAGAATCCCTATTAGGTTATCACAAGTAGATGAGGAAACTGAATCTCAAAGAGCATAAGAGGAAAGTCCTACCTCCCAGTGCTAATAAATGCTGGAGTTGGATCCCATCCTAGGTCTTTCCACTTCAAAACCAGTGCTAGTTTGACTTCAATATGCTGCTCAAGACAAGCAGGGGTTACTTCATGATCTGCTAAGGAATGGTCTTGCTTGTTTTTGTCCGTACATCAAGTTCTGTTTGCCATAAATTACGTGAAACATGAAGTTGATGCTCATGGAAGAAGACAATATTATTTCATACCACCAATACCTAGGAGGAGGATAAATTTGATAGCACTAAAGTTAATTTTCATAGCCATTTTGTAAAGGTGCTTAAAATTAAGTCAGAGAAATGAACTACTTAGTCATAATTTTATTGAACACCAATGAATTTGGGTACTTAATTTTAAAAGTTTGCGTTCTCATTCTAATGGTCTTTCATGAAAAATCCGTATGAAATGAGATTAAACTCAATGTTAAAATGAGTGATTTTTTCTTTTATCCTTTGCCACCAATTTTCCCCTATAATTCTTCCTTCCCATCATATAAAGTGCAATAATTCAGTCAGCCATTCATTAAGTTATTTTGAAAGAGTTTTCCCTAAATTCATTCTAATTGTCATCTCAAGTTAGATATTAGCTTTTTAAGAGAGGCCAATGTTTCACATTTTTATCCAAAAAAACCACCCAAAACCCAAATCTTCTCCTTCCTGAAGGTGAAATTGCCAGGATCCAAAAGAAATCCATTATATAATTTACTGCAACATAATTGACACTGTTGATTTCTTTAAGTTATTGAACCAAGACATACTACATAGTTTTAAGAAATTTAGGGACTGAATCAGACACTATATTAAAGTCAACTGGAATTCTGAGGTAATACTCTAATTCAAAATGTCAGCAATAAAGTCACAGAATATTTTTAATATGGAGAAAAATAAAACAAGCATTTCCTTTTTTCTTTAGGTTCTTCTGGCCCAGCAGGAGGGCATCTCTTTATTGGTAAAACAAAACAAAACAAACAAACAAACAAACAAACCAGATATACTTGTGAAAATCAATCTATCTCGTTATATGCACAGGAAGGGCAATCTGCCTGTTAACTATGACATCGGCATGGCCAGTCGCATCCTTGTGCAGGAAGGTCACTCGTATTTGGCAGATCTGGACCACCGTCTACTGTGACCTCCCTCTCTTGCACGGCTGTAGGGGCCATGACGCACATGGTGCTGGACACGGTGCTTTACCGAACTGTGGCGCTCTCCATAAGAATGGTGACGAGGCCGGGGAGCACGTGTGGAATCCCGCACTGTACGAGGTGGTAAGGGATCACTGAAGCGTGCAGAGCTATGGCGAGACTTGTTAGGCAGGTCAGCATTATCTGAGAAGGAACTGTCTTCAGGGAGGACTTGACGTGAAGAGAAGGATGAGCGCACACGTTGGGATGAAGGCAGAGACCGGGACTGGAGCTTCCTCTCTGGACGAGTCGGACGACAATCTGTCTCTCGGACTTCTGCCTCAAAGGAAAAAGACCTCCGAGTCACTGGAGATGAACATCTCCTGGATGTTCGCTCCTTAGCCCTTTGTACTGGCTGCTCCAACTCCTGGGCAGCCCGTGATGACCGATGCTCAAAACGAGGTTCTTCAGCTGCCTGGGATAGATATCTCCAGGGTGGCAAAGTCCCCTCAGATGGCTGGGCTGGATGTCTCCTGGATGAATACCTCCTTGACCTATGGCCTGGATAGTCTAGGGATGATCGCTCCTCATTCCATTCCCCACGAGGGGTGCTCCGGCGGGGAGCTTCAACCCCCCAGGCCTCAGCCACATGGGCCAGCAACAGCTGTGAGAGGTGGCGGTGGGCATGCTGGTCCCAGTGGATGCCATCCAAACACCGATGCTGAACTGCATGTCGGAAGTGGAAATGCAGGTCGAGCACATCGAAGTGGTGCCCATTTGCCAGCATCGAACAGTAGAAGTTGGCTTCCAATACATCCTCACGTAGAGAGCCTGCCATTGGCTGCAGCTTGGGCAGCAGAAAGCCTCCTGTGAGGCGTTCAGCCAGCGGCATGGCCAGGGTCCAGACCACAAGGCAGGAGGGGGGCAGCACTTGTTCCATCCTTTCAAATAAGCATTCCAAGTTTTCCTGGTAACTTCTAATGGCATTGCCACCATACCTGGAGAGGTCCCAGAGGCAGGAGTTTATGATGACGAGGTCAGGAGCTGGCCCATGCTCTAACTCAGTCAGGATATCCTCCATATAAGCTGAGTAGACTCGAGTGAGAAAATAGAATCGTAGGAGGTGGTGGCCTGAACTGGACAGGAACTCGCGGACCTCACGATAATGAGTCCCATTGTGTAGCCCACCCAGCTGTCCCCCTTCCACCAGATGATCATGCTCAAAGCTCAGCTCTCCCTTGACTCTGAGCTGGGCTTCTGTCAGGAGACAGTCTTTCTGCAACAGAAGGACCAGGTCCTTGTACACAGCCCTCTGGATAGAGTCTCCTAGGACAACCACAAACTTGTTGTGCAGCAGCTGCCGGACCTCTGATGACAAGAAATAAGTCATGGTGCCACGGGATGACATATAACCAGGCTGGCAGGGGCTGGGGGCACTTGGCTGAGCTTGGCTGGTCTAAAGGTTGAGCAGACTCCTCAGATTGACTTGAAATTCTAGTTTCACTCAGTCCATAGCCCTTGGAAGAGTCCGTCTCCCATGTGCTTGGGATACCCCAGCCTGCTGTTCACCCCTACTTAGCTAGCCAAAGAGAGAGGAGATCCAGGAGGATGGCCTGTAGGTGGAGGAGATGAAGGAAATTGTATAAAAAAGCATTTTCTAAAACATTAATTTTATTATCATACTAAACTTTCCCCTTCCATTTTTAATTGTAAGCAACACTCAAACCCAGGGAAAAGTATATTTCCTTTTCCGATACTGATAAGTAACATATCTATTAAAATAGGCAATGATACCAGTAATTTGAATATCTTCTTCTTTTAATCTTTAAATTTAATTTACCTTTTTTTTTAACCCCTAGACCAAGTCCATGGCAACACCTGTCCCTATTGCATAATCTTTTCCAGAGACACCAGGCTAGAAACTCCATCATCTTTATGTCTTCTTTTCCTTTACCTTCCACACTGAATCACTCATCAAGTATTGCCCTAGTGTAACAACACATCTCTTAGGGCTCTTTTTATCATTTTCTTTGTCCTCTGGCACTACTCAGATCCTAATTGCCCATTACCTGGAGTCTTACAAGGACTTTCAATCTCTTTGGCTTTGGTCTCTCACTGTAGTATTTCATGTCTCAGAAACCTTAAATGATTACTCATTACAAATGAAATCAGCAAGTATTTTATCTGATATGCAAGGCCCTGTGCATGTTGTCCACCAGTTTTGTTTTGTTTTTTGGAATTACACTATTTCCTTGCTCGTAGCTGACATGCCAGCAGTTACACTGGACTTTTCACTGGTCCAAAAACATGGTCTGAACTTTTCTGTCCTAACTTTTGGCCAGGACATTTCCTTCCCCTGCAATGGTCTCCTTACTCTCACTGCCTCTGAGGAACTTAATCGTATATAAAGGCAATACTCAAATATTAATTTCCCAATGAAATATTCCCTTTTTTATCATAAGCAAAAGTGGTTTCTCTATTCTTTAAACCCCCATAGTGTATGTATAAGGAAGTATATAGTAAATGGTACTTATAAAATTCTTAGCAGTCTGTTACACTGAATAAGTATTCCACAAAGATCTAATTCACAAACAACTAAACTTTAAACAAACTTCATTTTTGGATGGCCAAACTGGAACGACAAAATTAAGTCACATATATGGATCCAAGAAAAAACTGATTAAGAATATGGCTTCTACCACTGGATGAGGTTTTTATATTTAAAAAAGTGAAGTCAGGAGGACCCGACTTTGAATCCTACCTCAGAAATGACTAGATGCGTGATTCTGGGTAAGGAACTTAACCACAGCCTCAGATTCTTCACCTGTAAAATAATGAAAACAATGGCACCAACTTGTTTCAAGGATAAAGGGGATTTTAGGTAGACAGACAAACATACAGACAGATTAGATACATAGAGAGTAAATACAGATATTTCTCCATAAAGTTCTACAGAACATGCATATCTTTATATGTTAATATGCTAATACAAACTGATTATATATAGAACTACACCTAAACATGTGTATATATTTGTGTAGACACACATGATTATATATATATATATATATATATATATATGTATGCACACACATCTGTATACACATATATTTTAATATATAATATATTATTATAAATATACGTGTGTGTATATATAGAACTAAAGCTTTTGGAATACCCTGTATACACACATATACATACATGCATGCACACATGCATATAAACTTATACATAGATGAATACCTTTATACATGCATGAACCTCTTCATAGTTTAAACCGCTTATGTAAATGTTAGTTATAAGTATTATTTAGGTAAGCATATCTCCCTTTATATATATAGAAATACATATAAATATGCATATATGTATTCATGTAGACACATGTATATATTTATATGTATATATACACATCTGTATATACATATATTTTAATATGTACTATATAATATATATAACTATATAAATACATGTGCATGTGTATATGTGTTTGTATGTACATCTACACACACATTTATGACCTAAGGCTTTTGGAATACCCTGCATTCACATATATACTACTATACATACACATAAACACACATATATACATATATATTTATGCAAACATATATATATTCATGCATG